>CM055117.1:486205878-486423378 GCA_029206835.1 Rana muscosa | reverse complement strand
TTTTGACCACATTTGAAAGGACTGCTGAAAGAGAAAAGTGGCCTGAGGAGCAGTGGGCTGGACTGGTGGCTCCTCTGTTAACTGGTGAATCGCAGAAGGCTTACTATGACCTAGAGCCTGACCAAGCAAAAGACTATGTGATGCTAAAAGCTGAAATATTGGCAAGGCTGGGTGTCACCCTGGCTGTCCGGGCTCAGCGTGTGCATAACTGGACTTTCCAGCTTGGAAAACCCCCCAGGTCTCAAATGTATGATCTCATTCACCTGAGCAGGAAGTGGCTACAGCCAGAGACTTTGTCCGCACCGGAGATTGTGGAACGTGTTGTGATGGATCGTTTCTTGAGAGCTCTTCCTACCGCCATTCAAAAGTGGGTAAGCCACGGAGACCCAGAAACGGCCGGTAAACTTGTGGATCGTGTAGAGAGATACTTGGCTACAGAGAACCTGACGGCCTCTTCCAGAGACTCTCGGACTTTCCACCCTAAGACCAGACCATCCCCAGGGGCGGATAAGAGGATTCCAAGGGGTGAGGGTGGAGAGAGTGAGAGGGTGGGAGCTCTACCCCAAGTTTGGCGAGAACAGCCTGGGAAATCAGCGGCTCAAGAGGCCGCAAGAAGGATCGTTTGCTACCGCTGCCGGCAAGCGGGACATATTGCAGCCAATTGCCCGGTTGTGGAGGAACCCATGCAGTGTGACTTTCTGACGGGCAGACGTCAGTCGCTGTGTGCGACAGTCGCATGCACTGCCATTCGAGGAACTGAGAAACATTTATGCAAAATGTGTGTTAATGGTAGAAATGTTGTGGTATTGTTGGATTCAGGTAGCCTTGTAACCCTGATAAAGGCTGAGTTAGTTAAAACAGAGGTCTCTGGGAATAGCAAGGTAGCTGTTATTTGTGTGCATGGGGACACCCGAGAGTATCCAGTGACTACAGTGTGTTTCGAGACCCCCAAAGGTACCCTCTCTCATCCAGTGGGCTTAGTATCTCAGTTACCGCATGACGCCATTGTGGGAAGGGATTTTCCGAAGTTCTGGGAACTGTGGGATGATCCTGAGCCCCCCACTGGTGCCCCTATGTACCAGGAATGTGATAGCCAGAACTCCTCTGAGAGTGGTGAGGACTCTCCAGAATTTCCCTTGTCAGTATTGGCAGGGGAGACTCAAGAAACTGGAGAGGAGCCCACCTCCTCAGACGAAAACCTACCGTCTGTGGAGTTTTCTGATCTGGAGGTTCACAGGGAAAATTTTGCCACAGAACAGTTAAAAGACCCCGCCCTAATAAAGGCACGGGAAAACGTAGTGGAAATAGATGGCGAGTTGGTGAACCCAGATAATACCTGCACTTACCCATACTTCAGCGTAGAGAAGGACCTACTGTATCGGGTGGCAAAAAGGGCAGAAGAAACCGTTGAGCAGCTGGTGGTGCCCAAACCTTACAGGAAGTTGGTGTTGGAGTTGGCCCATGGGCACATTCTTGGAGGTCATCTGGGGACAGAGAAAACCCGAGAGAGGGTATTACAGAGATTCTATTGGCCTGGGGTGATGAAGGACATAGAAAATTATTGTTCCTCCTGCCCTGTGTGTCAGAGGTCGGCCCCGATGCCACATTTCCGTAGCCCGCTGGTCCCTCTACCCATCATTGAGGTCCCGTTTGAGAGAATCGCAATGGATTTGGTAGGTCCTATAATCAAGTCCGCTAGGGGGCACCAGTACATATTGGTTATAATGGACTATGCCACCCGTTATCCAGAAGCGATCCCTCTCAGAAATACCTCGGCCAAAACCATAGCCAAAGAGCTATCTCTTGTTTTTAGCCGGGTGGGTATTTGTAAAGAACTGCTTACGGACCAAGGTACACCCTTTATGTCCCGGGTTATGAAAGAGCTGTGTAAATTGTTCAAAGTGACGCAATTGCGTACATCTGTGTATCACCCCCAAACCGATGGGCTGGTTGAAAGATTCAACAAAACCCTAAAACAAATGTTGAAGAAAGTGGTGGATAGAGATGGAAAGGATTGGGACTGTCTACTTCCTTATTTGATGTTTGCTATTAGGGAGGTGCCCCAATCCTCTACGGGATTCTCCCCCTTTGAGTTACTGTATGGGAGACACCCAAGAGGGCTGTTGGATATTGCCAAGGAAACTTGGGAAAGTGAGAGTTCTCCCCACAGGAGTGTGATTGAGCATGTCGCCCTGATGCAAGATCGAATTGCACAGGTAATGCCCATCGTGAAGGAACATTTGGCCCAAGCGCAGTTGGCACAGCAGAGAGTGTACAACCGTGGAGCAAAGACCCGTACCTTTTCCCCGGGGGATAGGATATTGGTACTTGTCCCTACGGTTGAAAGTAAATTCCTTGCCAAATGGCAAGGCCCCTACGAGATAATGGAAAAAGTGAGCGAAGTGAATTACAAGGTCAGACAACCAGGAAGGCGAAAGCCCGAACAGATATATCACGTTAATCTGTTGAAAGCCTGGAGGGATAGAGAGTCCCTAGTCGCAGAAACTTGGTCACCAGCTCAAACTGGTTGCGTGATTCCGGAGGTTGGAATAGCAGCCACCTTGTCACAACCCCAACAACAGGAGGTTAAGGAGTTTGTGCTTCGCAACAAGGAGGTGTTCTCTGAGCTGCCGGGACAAACATCTGGGGTAGAGCATGATATTATTACCCCGCCCGGTGAAAGGGTGAAGTTAAAACCCTATCGGATCCCAGAGGCCCGACGGGAGGCAATACGGGAGGAAGTACAGAAAATGCTGAACTTAGGGGTGATAGAGGAGTCCCAAAGTGATTGGTCTAGTCCCATTGTGTTGGTGCCTAAACCGGATGGGAGCTGGCGATTTTGTAACGATTTTCGTCAGTTGAACAAAGTTACAAAATTTGACACCTACCCCATGCCACGTATAGATGAGTTGATCGACCGGCTGGGAACAGCCCGATACATGACGACTCTTGACCTCACAAAAGGGTATTGGCAAATTCCCCTGGCCAAGTCGGCCAAAGAGAAAACCGCATTTGTAACCCCAGACGGGGCGTTCCAATATAAGAGAATGCCGTTCGGGTTACAGAATGCGCCGGCCACATTCCAGCGGAAAATGGACCAGATGCTGAGGCCCCATCGGAAGTATGCTGCGGCTTACCTGGATGACGTAATTGTCCATAGCACAGATTGGGCCTCACATCTGCCAAAAGTGCAAGCAGTCCTGGACTCTGTTCGGGAAGCGGGGTTTACGGCTAACCCCAAGAAGTGTACCATTGGGCAGGAGGAGGCCAAATATCTTGGGTACACCATTGGCAGGGGAGTAATAAAACCCCAACTCAACAAAGTCGAGGCCATCCAGAGTTGGCCACGTCCCAACAGCAAGAAGCAGGTACGAGCCTTTCTGGGAATCGCGGGTTATTATCGGCGCTTCATTCCCCACTTTGCTTCTAAGGCTGTGCCCCTAACCAACCTGACGAAAGGGAAAGGGTCGGTCATGATTAAATGGACCCCCGAGGCTGAGGCAGCATTCCAATTCTTGAAACAAGCCTTATGTAGCCAGCCAGTGTTGTACTCACCCGACTTCTCTAAAGACTTTGTCGTACAAAGTGATGCGTCAGATGTGGGGTTAGGAGCAGTATTGTCCCAGGTCTGGAACGGGGAAGAGCACCCAGTCATTTACCTCAGCAGGAAGTTGAAGTCCCATGAGGTAAATTACGCCACGGTTGAAAAGGAGTGTTTAGCGGTGAAGTGGGCTCTAGATTCCCTTTGGTACTATCTGCTAGGTAGGCACTTTGACATGGTTACGGATCACGCTCCGTTAAAGTGGATGGCTCAAAACAAGGAAACAAATAGAAGAGTGAATAGGTGGTTCCTGGCCCTCCAGGAATTCAACTTCACAGTAAAGCATCGCCCTGGCGTTCAAATGGGGAATGTGGATGCTTTGTCTCGAGTACATGAATGCCTGATTGCTGGTGTTCCAACCCCGAGGTTAAAACAAGAGGGGGGGGTATGTGACAGCAGGAAGGTAAAGTCACCTGGTTGCATCCAGGGGGGTAGATATATTTCGCCCAGATTCAGGCTTTACGCCGATTTGTACAACTAGGTGGAGAGTTGTATAAGGCTAGTGTGCTCATGGATGACTCATACCTCTAGGGAGAGGGCTGGGCGTCGTGCAGACAGGGAGTTGATGAGACCAGCTGAACCTTGTCAGCTCATTTAGGCCTCTATAAGAAACTCCCAGATTCATTAGATGTTAGCTCATGCCTGGAACCAGACCTGTGTGGACTGTCTAGGGAGAGTGAACCCCTGTGCGGTGAGGCAAAGCCTGTGTGGCTATTTGTTTGGACTTTTACTAAACCAGGGACTTAGGGACTAGGACAGCACTAGGCTGATCCCAGTTGTTAGTTTAGGAAACCTGCATGTTTAGTCAGAGGTCAAACTGACCAGGATTTATTTTGTTTGTTTCTTTTTGGCTTTGCTGTGTTTTTGTCACTGTACATAGAGAAATAAACCGCACCTTTTGATTTTGAAAACCACAACCTCCGTCTGCTGGCCCTGTTTTTGTGTGGGGAGCCCAACCAGGGGGTCACACACACCCGCTACCGAGTTAACCCCCTCACAATATATATATATATATATATATATATATACTCTGAAGTTAGCATAGACTATATATTCAGTGTTTACTCGATATTCAGTCAGACAGTGTATTAATATATATATATATATATATATATATATATATATACAGTCTCGTATGTATGTATATATATATATATATATATATACTCTGCATCCAGTGTATATCTACAGTGCATTCTGTGGTGTACTGTTTCTAATACACTTCAGGCAGTGTATTAATATTGTTGTAGGGATGAGGCCCTTGTCTCCATCAACATGGGGACATGGTGCTTTGACCCCCAAAGCATCCTCCCCATGTTGAGGGCATGTGGCCTGGTACGGTTCGGGGGGGGGGGCGCTCTCTCGTCCCCCCCCCCCTCTTTTCCTGCGGCCTGCCAGGTTGCGTGCTCGGATAAAGGGTCTGGTATGGATTTTTGGAGGGAACTCCACGCCATTTTTTTTTATTTGACGCAGGGTTCCCCTTAATATCCATACCAGACCTGAAGGGCCTGGTAATTGAATTTGGGGGGACCCCCACGCATTTTTTAATTTTTTTTTATTAATGACTTTTCTCTGTATTGCCGGGAGCCGACAATTCATTATAGCCGCGAGTGCTTTTAAATGACTTTTTTTCCTTCAGAACTTACACTTTGTGCAGGGACAGTTCTAAGCACGGGAAACAAGCGCTGCTTTACAGGCATACTATAGACACCCCCTAGGTACGAAATTTAAAGGAATATTTCACTTTTATTGTTTCACTTTAAGCATTATTAAAATCACTATATAAACAAAAACTAAAACCCATGCTTAGAAAATGTGCAGTGATACTTGTGATAAATGAATCTGCAGCTGCCGCAACATAAGGTACTAACACCTCAACAGGATAAAAAACAAATATTTGCAGCGCTAGCAAGGATAAGTGAAAACAAACATTTAGAATAATAAAGCATAAAAGAGTGACTAATAAACACTTATGAGAGGATGGCTTAAATCATTACCACCATATAACATGTTGGTGAACCTAATTGTCCATTAGTGTTGCCACTGTGCTCATTTAACAAATGAGTAATAAACAAAAGGTTGAAAAAAATTAAGTGAGAAAAACTAATACATTCATTTAAAATAACATCTGTGCCAATCTTGGAAGACTGAGTGTTTCCACATTTGGATATGAAAATGATTTGGATATGAAAATAAGGAAATGTAAATAAAATAGTGAAATTGTAATAAACTTATGATTGAAAGAGACAGGTCTTGGTTGATGGACATAAACATAGAAACAAAAAAGGAAGAATTGATAAAAATAAATGTAGCGGGCATTTAAATTTGGGGGGGGAGCATCTGGGTTATTCAACCCAGATGTACTAATTGTTAGGGAATCTGAGAATCCCTTTTGTGGTTCTTGGAGGACTCTGGTGGTGCAAGGTTCCCTGTGGCCTGCAGGTGGCGTTGTCGCCCTGGGCCGGAGTTGAACCTGCACCGCAAGACTGTTCCTTTTGTCCTTTCCTGGCGCTGGTACATCGGGGCGGGGAACCCGCTGTGACGCAAAGGGAGAGGAGATAAAGGGGCGGACTCCCTGACCTCAGGGGTTCAGAGTTGGAGGACGCGGCTGCGTCCAGGCACCTTCAGTCTGAGTGCTGGCGTTCCGGAGTTCCGGGCCCAGGTGCCCTTGACCTGGCCGGAGCGAGGGATGGAGTCCATCCCAGGCACCTTTAGCCTGGGGTGAGGTACTACGGCCAAGGCCTGGGACCCAGTAACTTCGACTGGGTTCCGCGAGGGTGGAGGAGTCCGAGGGGCCCTAAGGTGTTGGGACCCGTATCTGAGGTGAGGAGGCCGGGGAGTGTAACCCTTCCGAATAGCCCGGTTCAGCATTAATCCGGTGACGGCGGGGCCTCTGGTAACTCTCTTGGAGGGATGTCTTCCCCCTGACAGGGGCTGCAATGTAGCAAAGGCAACTCCAGTTCCTGTTCACTAGAGTCGCTGGAAGAGACTCTGAAGCCAAAAAGTACATTTTACAGCCACTGTGCTTAGCAACCGTTGGTGAAACCTCAACGGTTTAGTTTCTTTGAGGATTGTCCCTTGACCTACTCCCCACCAATACTGAACTGTTCTATGGGTCTCAAACTGTCCGCTCGCAAAGGACTATTTGTTTGCCATTATGGAATAAATACGTGTTGGACCTTTTTCAGTGTGTGGTACTCCAGTTACTGGGAGCAAAGGGCGGTTATCAGCAGAACAGACTTGGCTCTGAGCGTATACACAGCCCGAATGTAATCTATTGCTGGCCTTCACCTCTACATGCAGTAATCTAGAGGACATGGGCCGTGGCGCACCTCGCTCTCCCCTTCAAGGTACCCCTAGACCGAAGCCAAAGTAACCGCTAAAGAAGAGAGAGAGGGTGAGGCCGCTACATAAAAAAAAAAAAAAAAATCAAACTCAGAACCAGTGACGCTACTTCCGGTTTCTGTGGAACGTACGCTGTGTACCCGGAACAACACTGATGCTCGTTTACCATTGCAGTCTCGTGAGTCTCTTTGCTAGCAGCGCTATGCTGTATGTTCACAAGCGGTACTTCACATGATCCTTTTCTTTTTCCCTTATGTGTATTAACTGCCTCGGCTGATATTATGGAGTCTATCTGCTGCATTTGATGAACTTATTGGATCTTAGTTGATGTGATATCGCATGTAATTTCTTATCCCTTTTTGGCGAGTGGGGCCACAAGAGGGGAACTCGAAAAGGAATTAACCATTTGGTATCTGCTGTGGAAACACTCAGTCTTCCAAGATTGGCACAGATGTTATTTTAAATGAATGTATTTGTTTTTCTCACTTAATTTTTTTCAACCTTTTGTTTATTACTCATTTGTTAAATGAACACAGTGGCAACACTAATGGACAATTAGGTTCACCAACATGTTATATGGTGGCAATGATTTAAGCCATCCTCTCATAAGTGTTTATTAGTCACTCTTTTATGCTTTATTATTCTAAATGTTTGTTTTCACTTATCCTTGCTAGCGTTGCAAATATTTGTTTTTTATTACAATCACTGCTCCCGAAAAAACGGCAGTTTTTAAAACTTTTTTTTGCATTGATACATGTCCCCTGGGGCAGGACCCGGGTCCCCAAACACTTTTTATGACAATAACTTGCATATAAGCCTTTAAAATTAGCACTTTAGATATTTCCCATAGACTTTTACAGAGTGTTCTGCGGCTTTTCGAATTTGCCGCAAACACACTAAATTGTTTGCTGTTCGGCGAACGGGCGAACAGGCAATGTTCGAGTTGAACATGAGTTTGGCTCGAACTCGAAGCTCATCCCTATTCAGGAGGCCTTGAAGAAAGGTTTGTGCAATGCATTTCCAGACCCTAGGAGGTTACAATTTCCTGGTGCTGGACAACGTGTTGCTGAGGCTTCGTTCAGTCAGAGAAAGAGCGGTGGAGAAGGTGGCCGGCTGACCGATGCCTTTAAACAATTTTTCTGTCCTCAGGGCCAAGGTCTGATCGGTTCAAGCAACCATCGCCAGCGTCTGCATTACATGGTGCAGGAATATCTAGGGGCAAGAGCAGACTTGGAGACCTTTCCAACAGAGCATCCACTGGGTTACTGGGTCTTGAGGATGGACCACTGGCCAGAACTTGCTCAATATTCAATTGAGCTACTGGCCTGTCCAGCGTGCTTTCTGAATGCACATTCAGTGCTGCTGGAGAGTTTGTAATGGATCAAAGAGTGCACCTGCCCACAGACTCCGTTGATAGACTCACATTCATGATGCTGATGTAACTGATTGAATTTGCTATGGATGTGGGATCCCTTGAAGACTTCCTATGCTGATTATCCTATTTCTCCTCAATCTTGATGATGCTGGCTTCCAACAATATTTTTGGTTTAGGGCACCACCACCACCACCCAAGGCACAAATTGTTCTGCCCCTTTTTAACAGGGGCATGTAATTAAAAATTTTGATATAATATTTCAACGCATGGCCCGTTCCTGCGCCCAACAAGAGTAACTGTGAGGGCTTACAGTGTTATGGCACCACCACCACCACCCAATGCCCAATTTTTCTGCCCCTGTTTAACATGGGCATGTAATTACAATTTTTGATATAATATTTCACAGCAGGGCCCGTTCCTGCGCCCAACAAGAGTATCTGTGAGGGGTTACAGTGTTGTGGCACCACCACCCAAGGACCAATTTTTCTGCCCATATTTAACATAGGCATGAAATTACAATTTTTGATCTAATATTTCACAGCAGGGCCTGTTCCTGCACCCAACAAGAATATCTGTGAGGGGTTACAGTGTTCTGGCACCACCACCACCCAAGGCCCAATTTTCTGCAGATTATATAGGGCAGGCCGTATAGTATATATACTGCTGTTAAAGTGGAAGTAAACCCATTGATTTAACAGTTTAAAAAAACTGTTAAATTCCCGGCATGCTGGAAATGCTAACTGCCACATTGGTTGTGCTCTCAACCAAACTGTCAAACCATCCAATGGCTGGTGTCATAACTGATCACATGTGCAGCATCATGGCAGTTGAAGATTAAACAGAGGCCAAGATGGCAGCTTCCTTGGCTGAAAACGATAGGAGGGTTTACTTCCACTTTAACAGTATATAGTCCCTGGGGGCCTGGGGACCCCCATGCCATTTTTTTTTAAATTTGGATGCAGGGTTCCCCTTAATATCCATACCAGATCTGAAGGGCCTGGTATGGATTTTGGGGGTGACATCCTCGCCATTTATTTTTTTGGTATTTTGGGTATTTTTATCTATATTGCCGCGGACCGACAATACATTACAGCCGAGAGCAGATTTAAATTACATTTACTCTTTCGTCCATGGACCGACACAGCCTCTCTATTGACAAAGTGGGTATTATCCATTAATTAGGAGTGACTAGGCAGAAAACTTGTAAAAAGTGTTGCATCACACCTTCCACAGTACCGCCCAGGGGGCGGACCCTCTGGGTATATCCCCTCAGTCTGCATCTCGCAGATCAGTTTTTTCTGTCTAGCAAGGAGTAGGACATGGCTCCCTTCGGGCCCATTGGCCTGGGGGAAAAATATATATTTTTTTGCTACATTTTTTTTTGTTTCCTGCGATCTTCGATCAACTGCCAACTGAGTGACAGGCTGGATCCTCGATCCTTGTAGTCTCCCCAGTTTCGGCCATCGAGTGTGTGCCGACCCTAGCTACGCGCTGGGTTTTCCACAACATGCCTGTCGCTCCACGGGTGGCCGGTGAGGCTACGCTCCAGGGCCTGCATCGGACCGCTCAGCTTCGGCATGACCTTACGGCCGAGTTGCAGCAGCCTGTCTGGTGAGCGTCGCGCTCCAGGGCATACATATGATCGTCCCCTTGGGTCCAATCACAGCATGCCTGGCCAACAGTCACCTTCTGTGCGCAGACGATGATCTGTTTGGAATGTCTTCCAGCATGATACATGCAGGATAGGTAAGTAAACTCCCCTGCCTCGGCTGGGTGAATTGGCTGGACATTCCTGGAGAGATCAAGTAAGTGGTTGTGGCCCCTTTCTTCCCTCTCTCCCTGCCTTTCCCTCCTCCCTGGGCTTCTAGCTAAAGGTTGCTGGGTGCTGGGGGTCACCTAAGGGGTTCCACTGGAGCGGGGTTGGCTGTAACTAACATTTAAAATAAATGTCATTTCTGCTTACCTGTGTGTGCTTCCTCCTCCATGCTGTCGGCGGCCATTTTGCGGTGGTCCATGCCGGGTTCGGCCTCTAGTGACTGCCCGGCGGCCATCTTCCTGTGGTTTCGGCACCATTTTTTTGTAGTTCCACACCCACTGGCCTCTATTGACTGATCGGCGGCCATGTTTGTTATGATCCACGCTGTATGTATATATTGCCGTTTGGCGGCCATCTTTTTGTGGTCTACGGCTGATTTGGCCTCTATCGTTGGCTCGGCGGCCATTTTCTTAGAGCCAACATTATCTTCCATACAGACGTTTTGGTGGCCATTTTGCGAGAGTCTCTGGCCTCTAGGGTGCATTACACTGGCGCGAAAAATTCACACAGGAAGCGCTGATAAAAGAAGCAGACTGACAGCAGCAGTGGGGCAGCATCACAGGTGCAGCACACGGCAGCATAGCAGTACCGGTCCAGGGTGGTGAGTCCTCTGGGTGATCCAGCATCTCTGCAGCACAGGAGGGTGGCCTATTGATATCTTGCCTGGAGCCCTGTGGGTGTCAGCGTGTGGTCAGCATGGCATCTGAGCCAGATGTCTTCTCCCCTGAAACACCAGATTTAGCAGCTGGTGCCCCTGAGGTGTCTATGGACGCTATGTCG
Source organism: Rana muscosa (assembly GCA_029206835.1). Taxonomy (NCBI): domain Eukaryota; kingdom Metazoa; phylum Chordata; class Amphibia; order Anura; family Ranidae; genus Rana; species Rana muscosa. Next base: position 486,412,461 of record CM055117.1, on the reverse strand, counting down.
GCAATCCTAGAGGCGTTTGCTGCCAGGGTGGAAGCAGCACACGGGAATACAGGGGGTAGTAAACGCCCCCGTCCCCTGCAATCTTCTGGGGATATTTCTGAGACAGAACCAGGTCCAGCTACGGCTCATGGCCCAGATTCTGACGCATCAGAGACTGCAGACCGTGACCGTTCAGACAGTGAGGATGACTCCAAGTCCAGGTCAGTACGCGACACGGCTTTGGTATCTGACCTTATTACTGCAGTGCGGGATACGCTAAAGTTGGAAAATACTGCAGAAGCAGCAGAGTCTCCGGTCCCCTTTGGGTTTCGTAAACTTGCCCGCACTGCTAAGGTGTTCCCTTGTGTGTCTTATTTTGATAAACTCTTATACAAGGAATGGGAGAACCCACTGAGGGTCTTTACAGCCCCAAAGAGGTTTGCGGTACGGTACCCCTTTGAGGAGAGTTTTCTGAAAAAATTGACCTCTCCCCCTATAGTGGACCCACCGGTGTCCAGACTTAATAGAGCTACCACTATTCCAGTAGAAGGGGCTCCTGTTTTCAAGGAGCCTGTGGATAAGAAGGCTGAAGCACTCGCTCGCTACTTATACTCAGTGGTAGGCTCGGCAGTACGCCCGGCATTGGCGGGGGCCCTATTGTCTCAGACACTTACTGAATGGGCAAAATTGCTACTCCAGGGGTTAAAGGAGCGAGATGCTCCACCTAATGAGATAACTTTGGCCGACCAGTTGGTCCAGGGCCTTAAGTTTGTCTGCGAGTCAGACATAGATACTATTCCCCTGCTGTCAAAAGCTTTGGTTTATGCAGTAGCAATACGCCGCCTGATCTGGCTAAAGGGCTGGTCTGCAGACCAGACTTCCAAGAAAGCCCTGTTGGATCTGCCTTTTAAGGGCGACAGACTTTTTGGGGCTTCTCTGGATGACATCATCAAGGATGCCACAGGAGGTAAAAGCACTTTGCTTCCCCAAACTAGCAAGGGTAAGGGCCCTCCTTTACTGCACGCAAGCGTTTTTTTCGTCCCCTTAGGGCGACAGGGAAAAGACCCCAGGCCGACAAGGCACCTGTCCAAGGACAAAAGCGTCCTTGGTTCCGCAGACCCAACAAGCCTGCGGACAAATCTGCGTCCGCATGAAGGTCCGCCCCCACCCAGCTCTCGGGTGGGGGGGACGTCTTCGCAAATTCGCGACTCAGTGGACAGCTCTAGTCTCCGACAGGTGGGTTTGCAAAGTAATCTTCTCAGGCTACAAGATAGAATTTCTCTCTTGTCCACCGGACAGATTCGTCACCTCCAATCTCCAGCTACTACCGACCCGTCGGGAGGCCCTGTATGGGGCGTTCCAGGGTCTACTGGAACGCGGAGTAGTTATTCCAGTTCCAGAACAGGAACGGGGTCAGGGTTTTTACTCAAATCTGTTCATTGTGCCAAAGAAGGAGGGGGTTCGTCCAATCTTGGATCTCAGAGCCCTCAATTGCTTTGTGAAGGTACAAAGATTTCGGATGGAGTTGGTTCGTTCTGTAGTCACGGCTCTCCATCCGGGGGACTTTCTGGCCTCCTTGGACATCAAGGACGCATACCTGCATGTCCCCAAATACTCCAGACACCATAGGTTTCTGCGATTTGCTATCAGGAAGAACCACTACCAGTTTGTGGACCTCCCGTTTGGCCTTGCCTCAGCACCCAGGACGTTCACCAAGGTGCTCGCTCCGATTCTGGCACTTCTAAGACAGCGGGGTATCGCTATCATGGGCTACTTGGACGACCTTCTACTGAAGGCCCCTTCAAGCTCAGAATTAAGCCCTGTACACACGATCGGTTTTACCGATGAAAACCGTCCGATGGATTGTTTTCATCAGACAAACCGATCGTGTATGGGACCCATCGGTCTTTTTTCCATCGGTTTTAAAAAATAGAACATGTTTTAAATTTTTCTGATGGATAAAAAAACGATCGAAAACTCCGATCGTCTATGGGCAAGTCCATCGGATAAAAAACCCACGCATGCTCAGAATCAAGTCGACGCATGCTCAGAAGCATTGAACTTCATTTTTCTCGGCTCATCGGAGTGTTTTACGTCACCGCGTTTGGAACGGTCGGTTTTTTGACTGATGGTGTGTAGGCAAGACTGATGGAAGTCAGCTTCATCGGATTTCCGATGGACAAAACCATCGGATTAGAATCCATAGGATATCCGATCGTGTGTACGAGGCTTTAGAGGTAAGCGTGTCTATTACCTGTCAGACTCTTCGAGACTGTGGTTGGATACTAAACACGCAAAAGTCAGTATTGGTGCCCACTCAACGCCTAGTGTACCTGGGGTTGAGTCTGGATTCCTCAGAGGCAAAGGTATTCCTCCCTGTGGAGAAGTTGCAGACCCTCCGGGCTGCAGTACGGCAGCTGACTTCTAGGAATTGGTCGTCACTCCGTTTTTGCATGCGAGTGTTGGGCCTCATGGTAGCCTCCTTCGAGGCAGTCCCATATGCTCAATACCACACTCGAGTGTTACAGAAGGAAGTTCTGTCCAGATGGAACAGATGCCCATCATCTCTGGATTATCAAATCCGAGTGAGTCACCTAGTCAGGAGATCCCTGGTATGGTGGCTGACAGCACCGGCTCTAATGGCCGGGAAGTCATTTCTTCAGTTTTACTGGATAGTGATCACGACAGACGCCAGCCTTACAGGTTGGGGGGGAGTCTGGGGTGTTCAGTCGGCGCAAGGTCGCTGGACCCCAGAGGAAGCCCCCCTGCCGATCATTGTCCTGGAAATCCGGGCGATCAGGCTGTGCCTCTTCAAATGGTCTCAGAGGCTGCAAGGGCGTCCAGTCAGGATCCAGTCAGACAACGCCACAGCAGTGGCATATGTCAATCATCAAGGAGGAACAAGAAGCTCAGCTGCAGCATCGGAGGTCGCTTGCATCCTGAGGTGGGCAGAGAGGAGCGTACCGGCACTGTCGGCCGTGTACATTCCGGGTGTGGAAAACTGGCAGGCGGACTACTTGAGCCGCCAGATGCTGGACCAGGGAGAATGGTCCTTACACCCGGAGGTGTTCCAACTCGTCTGCCAAAGATGGGGAACACCAGACATAGATCTTCTGGCTTCCCGACTCAATCGGAAGGTATTGAGGTTTGTGGCCCGGTCAGGAGACCCATGGGCAGACGCAACGGACGCGTTGGTGGCATCGTGGGGTCAGTATCGGCTAATCTATGCCTTCCCTCCCTTAAGGCTTCTTCCTCTTCTGCTCCGCAGAGTGGAGGCAGAGGGAATTCCAATGATCCTAATCGCTCCAGATTGGCCTCAGAGTCCTTGGTACGCTGATCTAGTACGTCTGGTAGCAGACATCCCCTGGCGCCTACCACTACGGAAGGACCTGCTATCGCAAGGTCCCATACTCCATCCTGCTTTACGGTCACTGGCTTTAACGGCGTGGCTATTGAGAGCCAGGTACTGAGAGACCGGGGCCTATCAGATTCAGTAATCTCTTCTATGAGAAGTGCTCGGAAACCGTCCTCTAGGAAGGTTTATCACCGCACTTGGAAGGCCTACATCTCCATGTGTGAGGAAATGAAATGGCATGCGCGTACTTATTTGGTTTCCAGAATCCTGCTGTTTTTACAGCATGGGGTGGACCAAAGGCTTGCCTTAAGTACAATTAAGGGACAGATATCTGCCCTGGCTGTCTTTTTTCAGCGACCCCTGGCGACTCACTCTCTCGTGAGTACATTTGTGCAGGGGGTTCGACATGTGGCCCCTCTGGTCCGTCCCCCGCTACCTCCGTGGGACTTGAACCTGGTCCTCTCGGTGCTTCAGACGGCACCGTTTGAGAATATTAGAGATATTCCCCTGTTGACACTTTCTCAGAAGGTGGTCTTTTTGGTGGCTGTTACGTCAGTTAGACGAGTCTCTGAGCTGGCAGCCTTGTCCTGCAAGGCTCCCTATTTGATTTTCCACAAGGATAAGGTGGTGCTGCGGCCGCAGCCTTCCTTTCTTCCGAAACTTGTTTCGGCTTTTCATCTTAACGAAGACATTGTACTTCCATCCTTGTGTCCTCATCCGTCGAAATCCTAAGGAGTCGGCGTTGCATTCCTTGGACGATGTCCGCGCTTTGAGAGTATACCTATCTGCTACTTCCCTGTTCTGGAAGTCAGACTCACTGTTTGTTTCGGTGGCTGGTCCCAAGAAGGGCCAAGCAGTCTCATCGGTCACCATCTCTAGGTGGATCCAACAGATAGTAATCCAGGCTTATGCCTTAAGGGGTCAAGCGCCCCCCTTTTCGGTCATGGCGCATTCGACCAGGGCAATATGTGCCTCTTGGGCTTTCCGACATCAAGTGTCTGTTTCCCAATTATGTAAAGTGGCGACTTGGTCGTCCGCTCACACTTTCACCAAATTCTACAAAGTTGATGTAGGTGCATTTTCGGATGCCTCTTTCGGCCGCAAAGTTTTGCAGGCGGCTGTTTAGAGTTGCAACTCCTCCGTTGGAGGAGTGCTGTTTTGTGTTTGGGGTGAAGTTTACTTTTATGCTGTTACCACCCCTTGTTTTTTCTCTGACACTGCTTTGGGACGTCCCACTTTGTCAATAGAGAGGCTGTGTCGGTCCATGGACAAAAGAGTAAATAGGATTTTTTACTCACCGTAAAATCCTTTTCTCTGAGTCCATGGACCGACACAGCACCCACCCCTCCTTTTAAGTTTGTACTGCTTTTTGACGAACTGATCTGCGAGATGCAGACTGAAGGGATATACCCACTTTTTACAAGTTTTCTGCCTAGTCACTCCTAATTAACGGATAATACCCACTTTGTCAATAGAGAGGCTGTGTCGGTCCATGGACTCAGAGAAAAGGATTTTACGGTGAGTAAAAAATCCTATTTTTTCCTTTAGAAATTTCATGTTGGTGTGGCATTGTTATAAACATGGGAAAGATGCGCTACTTTACATGCATACTAAGGACACCCCCCCCCCCCCCAGGCACAATATTTAAAGGAATATTCTAATTTTTATTGTTTAACTTTAAGAATTATTAAAATCACTGCTCCCGAAAAAAACTTCAGTTTTTAAAACTTTTTTTATGCATTGATATGTCCCCTGGAGCAGGACCCGGGTCCCCATACACTTTTTATGACAATAACTTGCATATAAGCCTTTAAAACTAGCACTTTTGATTTTTCACATTTGTGTCCCATAGACTTTAACAGTGTTCGCGTGTTCAAACAAATTTTGCCTGTTCGCATGTTCTGCTGCGAACCGAACCGGGGGGTGTTCGGCTCATCCCTATTCAGACCATACGTCGCACACTGCATCAAATTGGTCTGCATGGCTGTCGACACTGAAGGAAGCCTCTTCTAAAGATGATGCACAAGAAAGCCCGCAAACAGTTTGCTGAAGACAAGCAGACATGGATTACTGGAACCATGTCCTGCGGTCTGATGAGACCAAGATAAACTTATTTGGTTCAGATGGTGTCAAGCGTGTGTGGCGGCAACCAGGTGAGAAGTACAAAGACAATTGTGTCTGGCCTACAATCAAGCATGGTGGTGGGAGTGTCATGGTCTGGGGCTGCATGAATGTTACCGGCACTGGGAAGCTATAGTTCATTGAGGGAACCATGGATGCCAACATGTATTGTGACATACTGAAGCAGAACATGATCCCCCTCCCTTCTGAGACTGGGCCGCAAGGAAGAGGACTCCAGTGGCAACCTGTGAATCTCTAGTGAACTCCATGCCCAAGAGGGTTAAGGCAGTGCTAAAAAATAATGGTGGCCACACAAAATATTGACACTTTGGCCCCAATTTGGACATTTTCACTTAGGGGTGTACTCACTTTTGTCACCAGCGGTTTGGACATTAATAGCTGTGTGTTGAGTTATTTTGAGGGGACAGCAAATTTACACAGCTGCACACTCACTACTTTACATTGTAGCAAAGTGTAATTTCTTCAGTGTTGTCACATGAAAAGATATAATAAAATATTTTAAATGTGAGGGGTGTACTCACTTTTGTGAGATACTGTATATACAGTATATACATATATTTTTTATTTTTATTTTTGCACTGGTCTTTCATGGCAATGCCCAGCTACAAGTGCCTTTTTTTCAACAAAAGCCTGCCTATTAGTCCTAAAAATGGCTAAAATAGCTGGTAGATATTAATGGTGTTTGGTTTGCTAAATGTTCGCAAGCCAGAGTCTCTCACCCCTAGTCACAATTATAATTTTTGGATTGCAATAAGCTAAGTAAGTGCAAATCTATTGTCCACATGACATGTAAATAAAATGGTGTATCTAGAAGTTCTGTTGGAAACATTCCCTGTATTACTAAACCTTTTTCTGCTTGCAGGCTATAGCATATTCTCTGAAATGATCAAATTAATTACTGAACATGATACTTGGCATGACTGTAAAATGGACAAGAACAAACGCTGTTTATTACACATCCCTGTTTTTCCTGTACTTGTGTCCACAAGTCAAATACAGCTGTAGCCAGGGGCTGGGCTACAGCAATATGAATGTAGCGGGGTCTCTAAATTTAGGTGGGACACTCAGATGTAAGTATGGGAGAAATGGACCATTTGTGTTCGTGGAGGATTGGATGGTGTAATAATCTCCTTGGCCTATGGGTGGCGGGGTACCCGTAGGCTCAAGGTAGATTTGCCGTCACAGTGCTACCCTTTTTGTCCCTTCCCGGAGATGGTACGGCGAGGGCGGGGAACCTGCCGTGGTGTCAAAGGGAGGAGATAAAAGGGGGAGACGCCCTAACCACAAGGTCTTTTGGAGGATCTTCTTCACGCGCCCAGGCACCTTAGGCCTGGGTGCGGGCGGTTCCGGATTCCGGTCCAGGCGCCCTAGGCCTGACCGGAATGGAGTTGGAGTCCATCCCATGCACCTTCAGCCTGGGGTGAGGTACTGAACCAGGAGGCCTGGGGCCCAGTGACTTCGACTGGGTCCCGTGAGGGTGGAGAAGTCCGAGGGTCCCTGAAGTGGATGGGGACCGTGTCTGAGGTGAGGAGGCCGGGGAGGTTACCCATTCGGAGAGTCTGGAGCAGCATCAACCCAGTGACGGATGGGCCTCTGGTAACTCCCTTGGAGGGACATCTTCCCCTGACAGGGGCCGCAATGCAGCGAAGGTACTCCTATCTATGTTCTCTTGAGTCGCTGGTAGAGACTCTCAAGTTCTAAGCCATTTCTAACTAAGGCTATAGTAACCGCTGGCAAGATCGCAGTGGTTTAGCTGACAACCAGGATAGTGCCTCGACCTGCTCATCCCCTGTATCAAAATGTTATCAAGTCGCAACCAGTTGGCTACTGAAGCACTGTTTATTGTGAGATATGCAATAAAACAAGAGTTGGACTGTGATCGGTGTGTGGAACTCTGGTTAATGGGAGCAAAGGGAAGTGTTGGCGCAGCAGGACTTAATTCTAGACAGAAGCACACAGGCCCGAGGAAATATCTGGTACTGGCCTTCACCTCACCCACAGCTATGGGGAGGACATGGGCCGTAGCGCATCTCACCCTGTCGTGAGACATACCCCTAGACAAAAGAGATGGGGTGAGGCCGCAACATGAAGATGGAAACATTGCCTTTTATTTCTCCCCTCCTTTACTTTTATGCTGATGGTTTGCTGCACCATTCTCCTCCAGTCAGCATGGGGAGTGTTAAAGCCAAGAAAGCCAATAGACTTCTATGCAGAATGCTGAGAATTCTGGGAGTTGTTGATTGAGACAATAGCCATAAAATGGGGTAATTTGACTCCTTACACTACAGATCCCAATAGACACTGATGAGTGAGAGATGATTTTTTTTAAACTGCCCAAGAAAGTTCTTCCTATTGGTACCAAGGGAGTTAAAGAGAGAACACCTCTGTTTGGATATTCTCCTGCTGACTGGAGACCATACCAGTGAAGATCCGAGCCTTAGACTGGGATTGGGCAGCGCAGCACTGCCCACATCACAGCACCTGCACCGCTGCCTTAGGGAGACTGGAGCATCCACTCACTGCCTGTTTCCCAACGCTGGTCACAGGAGGCCTTCATCAAACGTCTGAGTGCCCCTCCTTCAACAGCGAGAGGTCACAGCAGCATCCCAGGGACTGGTGAAAGGGCTATTCGCCCATTGCTCATACTGCTAGCAGGGACTGAGCCACAGAGCAGGACACCAACTATACCCAATCCAGTTTGTAACCATACTGCACTCTAAACTGCACTTATTCCAAACCTAGACTGCACCTATACCTACCCTATACCGCAATATATCCAACCTTTATCACATCTGAAGCAGACCTATCTTGCACCTGTGCCAAGTACTGTGCCTATAACGTACCTATACTGCATGCAGGTGAACTGGGACTGCTGTTAAGTGCAAAGATGCTCTTAAAAGGCCCCAACAATAGCTGGCAGAAGAACATCTCAAAGGACTGCCCCTCCCATAATAATTATTATGCAAGTCCCCTTTGTTCCCATGTTGCCAACCCCTCCCCCCCCACCACCATCACCATCCTGTTTTTCTTTTGAACAGTGCATACCCAATCAGTCTAGGATTGGCACCACTGCCGGAAATGTGCTCTTGCAGTATAGTTCTTGCACACAGTAGATTAAACCTTACTAATGCTCACTGCACTCAAGGTGGCCTTGATACTGTTTACACTGGTCTGGACACCAAAGGGAAAATTTACTAAAACTGGAGCATGCAAAATCTGGTGCAGTTCTTCAAAGAAACCAATCAGCATCCAGGGTTTATGTTCACAGTGATCCAACACTAAAGTTGTACGACTTCCGACTCAACTTTGCCCTGCGACCTTATGTCCGGCTTCAATGCGACTTCAATGAACAGGATCTGACTTTGATCCGACCATACCAGGCCCATTGCGTCTAGTATAAATCTTGAGGGGGAACCCTATGAAAAATAAAAATAAAACAGCACGGGGTCCCCCCCAAGACCATATCAGACCCTTCGGTCTGGTATGAATTTTGAGGGGAAACCCCACGCCAAAAGAATAAAAACGGCCCTTCCAAAATCCATACCAGACCCTTATCTGAGCATGCAGCCCAACAGCTCATGTGCCCTCCCCCTCCTGGACCATACCAGGCCACATGCCCTCAACATGGGGGTGTGGATGCTTTGGGGCAGAGGGGGCATGTTGATGGGGACAAGGGCCTCTTACTGTCAACCCTGGGTAATGGTCTGTGGGCAGGGGGCTTATTGGAATATTGAATCCACCCTTTAACAGGGGGGGCCCAGATCCCGGCCCTGGGATGCTGTGAAGTCAGCAGCGGCGGAGAAGACAGCAGTGGAGGGAGAAGACCAGAGGAAGAAAACATCACCAGAGGGAGAAGACAGCGGCAGATGTAGAAGAACAGAGAAAGAAGACACGTTGGAGCTACGACGGGGGACATTCTTCATTTTTAATAAAGGACTTGTCAAAAGCGTCTCTTGTTTTTATTTACTTTACACTGCTTTTTTTGGGGTGAATGGGTAGGGGTACAATGTACCTCATACTTATTCGCATGGGGGGGCCGGGATCTGGGGGGCCCCTTGTTAAATGGGGCTTACTGATTCCAATAAGCCCCTGCCCACAGACCCCCACAATCACTTCCCAGGTTTGTCAGGAAGAGGCCCTTATTCACATCAATATGGGGACAAGGTTCTTTAGGGTGGGGAGCGCAGATCCTCCCTGCCCCACAGCACCCACCCACCCCATGTTGAGGGCATGTGGCCTGGTATGGTCAACGAGGGAGGGGGGCGCTCGTCCCCCACCTTTCCTAACCTGCCGGGCTACACGCTCTGATTAGGATCTGGTATGAATTTTGGGGGGGACCCCACGCAGTTTTAAAAAAAAAAATTGGCGTGGGGTTCCCCTTCAAGATCCTCAAAGCACAAGTCACATGCCACAAGTTGGACCAGTTTAGATGGCTCTCACAGGGAACCGTTCATTTTGAAATGTCATGTGACTTGTGCTTTCAAAGTCGGAGCATATGTCAGACCAATGTGAGCCGGGCCTTTTTGTTAAAGCCTAATTGAACAAGCTGATTGGCTACCATGCACAGCTGCACCAGATTCTGAGTGCTCCAGTTTTAGTAGCTCTCCTGCCAAATGTTATCTTATGCCTAGTCCTTACTGTTAATCACTTTGTATGCTAAATTGTGTTATTACTATTTTTAACCCGTTTTAAACTTGCCTAGTTACTGACCATATTGGGTGTTAAATATATTAAGTTTGCCCTTACTGCCTGGTTTGGTGCCTGTTTTCTTTGATATAGTGCTACTATACTAAGTATTACCTGCAGTAAATTCCTGTGATATTGTATGTTTGTACACGCAACCTGGTGTGTCAGAGGAGCTGAGGTTTTTTGGAAAAGGTTGAGGCAAAGAACAGATGACCCATCCTAATCAGTCTCTCTTAATAGGGTTGTGCTGCACAGCCCTTAACTGGTAATATACTGCCATTCTAAATGATTTTCAAACGTATACAATTTTTAGCTTTTCTGTCAAAAGGATCTCTTGGTAGATTTTATGTGTACAGCATACAACAGAGCATAGAAGATGATTGATAACGAACATATCAGGCTATTATAATATTTTTAATCCAAGTATCAATATTCAGTAACAAAAAATATTTTAGCATTAGTTGTCTGTCCTTACAGTGCCTTGAAAAAGTACTCATACCCCTTGAAATGTTCCACATTTTGTCATGTTACAACCAAAAATGTAAATCTATTTTATTGGAATTTTATGTGATAGAGTTAGACCAACACAAAGTGGTGCATAATTGTGAAGTGGAAGGAAAATGATAAATGGTTTTCAATTTATTTTACAAAGAAATGTGTGAAAAGTGTGGCGTGCATTTATTATCAGCCCCCCTGAGTCAATACTTTGTAGAACCACCTTTTGCTGCAATTACAGCTGCAAGTCTTTTGGGGATGTCTCTACCAGCTTTGCACATCTAGAGAGTGAAATTTTTGCCCATTCCTCTTTGCAAAATAGCTCAAGCTCTGTCAGATTGGATGGAGAGCATCTGTGGACAGCAATTTTCAAGCCTTGCCACAGATTCTCAATTGGATTTAGGTCTGGACTTTGACTGGGCTATTCTAATACATGAATATGTTTGATCTAAACCATTCCATTTGATAACCATTTATTATTTTCCTTCCACTTTAAAATTTTGTGCCGCTTTGTGTTGGTCTATCACATGAAATCCCAATAAAATACATTTACGTTTTTGGTTGAAACAGGACAAAATGTGGAAAATTTCAAGGTGTATGAATAATTTTTCAAGGCACTGTATATGTGCATTGCAAAAGGAGGGACGTTCTGAAGTATTATTAATGTGTTATAGGAGTTTAACATATCCCTTCCTCCTGCTCTGTCATGTATGCTTGATGTTCAGAGAAGTGTTTTGCAATTTCCAGTGGGCTGGAGAGACGGTAATGGCATCATAACGCTGGGAACAGTTGTTTGGTACAGCTTCCCCAGAGCTGCAGGAAAACCATAGTGCTGCCTGAATAGTCACATGTATGTAGAAACACAGGCTGTGTGCTTCTTATAGCAGGTGGAAAAGTAAAAGGGTGAGTAAAAGGACTTAATACCAAATTCTGGTAACTTATATATCATACATTATGATTCAATGCATCCTGTAATGTATTATATTATTATGTTTATTCTGTAAGACAAAGAGCAGTGTGCAACATGCTGCAGCCTTAAGCCTTATGTGACCAATCAGCAATTATATTTTTATTGATCCAGCTGCTCTAAACTGCTAAAACATTCATTGTACTTTTGTTAGTGAAAATGTTGCCATCCTAGCATTTTGTAAATCCTTATTAAATAAACTGTACAGTTTCCACAGAAATAATCCAAGAGTTTAATGTTTAAAAGGTTATTTATATTGTGCCCAAAATTGTACATAAAGAGTATGTGGGAGCTGTATTTGACTCCTTTGTCATTCTTATGTAAAGATAGTGTGTTTTTTTTTTTTACTGTTAGGTTGTCATTAACAATGGTACCAAATTATTTCTGTGGTTCATGCCAGGAAAATATTAGCCAGGATTACACTTAAAATATGTCCTTATAATAACTACTACTGTATTCATTAATACTTTTTTTTTTTTTTTTCTGCATGTCAACTTAGATCATGTGTGTATTGGTCAATTTAAAAAGCTTGCAGAGAACACACTTGCTGCACTTATGTTGTAGACTGTACAGCACATATGTGTGGATATGGCATGGTACAGCCAGTAATTCTTTCGTACTGCAGAATGCACAATACTGTAAGAAAATGCTCTATTCTAGGACCAAAAATAGGTGTTTATGCCCAGGCAGCATACAATCACTGTAGTAGTGTGGTCCAATTTTTAATAAGGGTAAATTCCTGTTCTAGCATCTAAGAGGTTTCAAATTTTATTTACTTCATGTCTTTGTTATTAACTATAAAGGTGACATTTTATACAATTATTTCCAAAAGCAAGTTGTTAGAACTTTGTGTGTACTACGTGTATATACAGTATATGTAGGATTATATGTCATATTTATACTAGTTCTGTCTGTCTGTATGTTAAAGAGTCTGGTTTACTAGAAAACTGTACCTTAGCATGTCTTAACTTCAAATAAATCACATCTAGAGAATTTTGTTTTAGTCACCTTAAACTTTTTGCCTAGGTTCACATTGGAGCGATTTGTCATGCGATTTGAGAGATCAAATCGCATGACAAGTCGCAGCCTATTGGAGACAATGACACTGTTCCAATCGGTCCGACGCCGATTTTGCAGCGCTACACCAATTTGCAAAAGTAGTTCCTGCACTACTTTTGCCGATTTCAGGTGCGATTTTAACCACTTAAGCCCTGGACCATTTGGCTGGCCAAAGACCAGGCCACTTTTTGCGATTCGGCACTCGATTTAACTGATAATTGCACGGTCGTGCGACGTGGTTTCAAAACAAAATTGACGTCCTTTTTTCCCACAATAAGAGCTTTCTTTTTGTGGTATTTGATCCCCTCTGCGGTTTTTATTTATATAGAGCGACAATTTTGAAAAAAATGCAATATTTTTTACTTTTTTCTATAATAAATATCCCCAAAAAATATATAATTTGTTTTCCTCAGTTTAGGCCGATATGTATTCTTCTACATATTTTTGGTAAAAAAAAAAAAATCACAATAAGCATTTATTGCGCAAAAGATATAACGTCTACAAAAGAGGGGATAGTTTTATGGCATTTTTATTAATTATTTTTTTACTAGTAATGGCGGCGATCAGCGATTTTTATTGTGACTGCGACATTATGGCGGAAACATTGGACACTTTTGACACAATTTTGGGACCATTGTCATTTTTACAGCGATCAGTGCTATAAAAATGCACTGATTACTGTAAAAATGACACTGGCAGTGAATAGGTTAACCTGTAGGGGGCGCTGAAGGGGTTAAGTGTGTCCTAGGGAGTGATTCTAACTGTTAGGGGGCGTGGCTACGAGTGACAAGTCACTGATCGCTGTTCCCGATGAGAGGGAACAGACGATTAGTGTCCTGTCACTAGGAAGAACGGGGAGATGTTGTGTTTACACTGACATCTCCCCGTTCTTCAGCTCTGTGACCCGATCGCGGGACACCGGCGGACATCGAGTACGCGGGTCCCGTAGGCACGGTCACAGAACTCGCGATAGGGTTGCGAGCGCACCGCCGGCGGCGCGCGCCCGACCACACGGCGGCAAATTAAAAGGGACGTATATATACGCCCATTTGCCCAGCCGTGCCATTCTGTCGACGTATAAGTTTGTGCGGTGGTCGGCAAGCGGTTAATAGATATCTGTGCATGAAGCCACACAGATGTCTATCAAGTAGCACCTGAAATCGCGCTGACCTTGCTACTTTGAAATTGTGCTACTTCAAGTAAAGTGGGTGCGATTTCAAAGTAGCATCAATGGGAGCCAGGGCTTTGTTTGAAAGGATCATAATCAACCGTGAAAATAACTTATTTTATAAAATCTGCCCCAGTTATCTTTGACCTCACCTATTATATAAGTGGTAATAATATTAATAATGGGTTAACTTTTTATTATAATTGGTTACGTGCCTATCATTACAAGAGTGCCTCAAACAGAAGATGCTAAACTTATAAAATGATGCTATAAAAACATGTTAGAATACTTAAGTGAGGAAAGCACCTGACAGTTTATTGTAAGTCCAGAAAATTATTTTACTATAAGTCACATTCAGTAACATCCAATGTGTTTTAGGGTTCAAAGGGCTACAATTATTTTTTTTTACCAGGGCTACAAAAAAAAAAATCATGAAGGCTAAATAAAAAAAAGACATTAAAACAAAGAAAATTCATATGTAAAATACACTATTATATAACACAAATGGAAGTATACATTTAAAACGGCAGCTTGAGTGCATCAGTGGTTAAAAACAGGATTAAGATTGTTCATATAAAAATTCATTTAATATTGGTATACTGAGTTACACATTGTACTAAATACATAACAGTTCATTAAAGTAGAACTAAAGGCAAAACATTGAGGGGGATTTGCTGAAACTAGTGCACACAGAGTCTGGTCCAGCTGCGCATAGGGGGCGCAGGGTTGCATTCTGCATTTTTGGGGCCCCCGAGCCCAACCTTTTTGAAGCCTATTAGAGCCTCAGGCTCTAATCATGTGCTTCAAAAAAAAAAAAACCTTGTAGAAATCTATGCGTTCAGGCGCCCCGCATGGAGATTATCTGATGGTTAGAGCCTGAGGCTCTAATAGGCTTCAAAAAGGTTGGGCTCGGGGGCCCCAAGCCCATGCCATTGTGACATTAGCAAATCAACATTTTCTATTGTCTTCCTGCTTCTCCTCCTGCCAATCAGGACAGGAAGCAGGTCCTAAGACCAGATTGGCCAGGAGGAGAAGCAACCAGATTGGCTGGGAGGAGAAGCCGGGGAAGCCGCCCGTAACCTGGATGGGGTAAGTGCTGGGCTGACGAGCTGGCTGGCTGGCAGGGTGGGGGTTTTGTTTGCCGCCCCCCCCCCCAGCCCCAAAATGGAGCACCAGCTGCCATTGGTCCATAGTAACCACCAAGCAGCTTCGCTTCTAGGTTTTATTATTAAAGCTTAAAGTGTTACTAAACTCACAACAGTGAAATCAGTCTGTATATGCATTAAAGCATGCTTGTAATACTCACTATAAACATTATATATATTGTTTTAGCAGACACCCTAAGGAATAAAATGGTGGTTGTTGCAACTTTTTATGTTACACAGTATTTGTGCAGCAAGTTTTTAAACGTGTTTTTTTGGAAAGAAAATGTTTCATGGATAAAAAAAAAAATACTAAAGTTAACCCGTTTTTATGTATACTATGAAAGATGATGTTACGCCGAGTAAATAGATACCTAACATGTCACGGTTTAAAATTGCGCACGCTTGTGGAATGGAGCCAAACTTCACTACTTAAAAATCTCCATAGGCGACACTTTCAATTTTTTTTACAGATTACATGTTTAGAGTTACAGAAAAGGTCCAGTGCTCTGATACTAGACAGTGCCTCACCAGCCACTGACCTGACCGCACATCCCTGGTATAACCCCTTTCAATTTTTTTTTTATCTGTGTCCTATTGGGGAGATTTCACTTCACTTCCTGTTTCATAGCCAAAATAAGAAGTGAGAGGATATCCCTCCAAAGTGAGGAAATTGATTGTCACATGGTTCATTGTAACAAGTGTCCCTGTTGGAAGATTTTTCCCTTATTCCTGTTCTGGTCAAAATCCAAAATGTATACGTTTCTTTCGCTTTTACGCTTTGTGATAATGATAAACATGACAAATCGAGAAGATTAAAGTGGTTTAAAAGAATTACATATACCCACTGAAAAGACTAGCCTCAGGTGATACACAGCAATTAATCAAATACTCCTACATACATTAGGCTGTACCTGTTTATCAAAAAGTAGGGAAAAAAAGGAGCGCCTCTAAGTGCAGACTGTGTAAAACATACTTAAAAAAAATAACAAGCCACAAATGGCCACTCACATTAAGTAGGTGATAAACTGAATTGGCTGTGAAGCCTCCAGGGTCCGCTGCCTTGGGGATGGAGACACGAGAAAGCCATCAGGGGTAGTTCCAAGATGGCGCTGGAGCGCGGCGTGGTACGCAGCCTCTACGCAATGACATCACCGGGAAGGAAGAAGCAAAGCGTTGCATGCTCTTTCATTAGGCTGATATAAGGAAGAGGAGGATGTGAGCCAATCAGGGCCGGGACAAGGGGTGGGCACGAGGGAAGGCTGCCCCTGGCGCAATGGTTTATTGCAGGGATGGGGGGGGCACCCAGACCCTAACCCTAAAGGAAAGGAGGGCGCAGTTTGGCATCTTTGCCCTGGGCGCTTGATGACCTTGTCCCGGCACTGGAGCCAATATATAGGAAGCAAATATCAGCGTAAGATTGCTAGGTGTACTCACTTAGTGGCGTCTGTACATCAGACCTTTACCTAGTTGTGCCTGTTTATCAGCAGCCTTCTCCTCTCTACACCCCTTCAAATTTCACATATCAAAGGCTATTTCTGTACATTCAGAAGGCAGGGATCTGATATCACACACTGCACAGCACAGAGCAGAGAGCTGAGTGTAATCTGACACCTGAGTGGAGGGAATGAACACACAGTCTCATATGGAGATTGTCAATCATCTGTTGTGTGCTTGGGGGGGGGGGCAGGAGGCTGTCTCCTGGGATTGCCTTTTGTTGAAAGTAACTGTAATGCCGCGTACACACTATCTGAAATTCCGACAAGAAAAGTCAGATGTGAGCTTTTGGACGGAAATTACGACTGTGTGTAGGCTCCATCGGACTTTTGCTGTCCGAATTTCCGCCAACAAAAGATTGAGAGCTGGTTCTCAAATTTTCGGACTGAAAAAATTCCTATTGGAAATTTCCGATCGTCTGTACCAATTTCCGATGCGCAAAATTCCGACGCATGCTCGGAAACAATTCGACGCATGCTCGCAAGCATTGAACTTAATTTTCTCTGCTCGTCGTAGTGTTGTATGTCACCGTGTTCTTGACGGTCGAAAGTTCAGAGAACTTTTGTGTGACCGTGTGCATGCAAGCCAAGCTTGAGCGGAATTCCGTCGGAAAAACCGTCCAAGGTTTTTCCGACGGAAAATCCAATCGTGTGTACGCGGCATTAGAAGTGATTCATGTTGATAACAGATGATGGAGAGAGCAGGCAAGGCTCACACTAAGTGCCTTGGATTGAGGCAAGTACACACTATCTGAGGATAAACTTTGTTCATTTTCCTTTTTAGAGGTTTACCACTACTTTAATAACCCTAATGGGGGGTCAGACAAAAATAAAAAATAAATGGTATTCTAATCCACTCTATCTAACACTAAAAAAGTTCTTTAGTTGTTTTTGAATGCATTATGAATATGTCTTTTTAAATTTAACTAAAGACATTATTGCTATTTCCTACCAGTTATATTCTTAGAGCATTTACTTTCTAATGAGTGGACCTCAATAAATTGTTTGTAGTCTTTGAAAAGTGTTAATAATATCCTGTGCTGTAACTAAGCATTGCTATAGTAGTGTTGTAATTGAATTACGTTATGTGTTTAAAATAAAAATTCTCTGATTTCATATAATGTGAGCCACGCTACAAGTGTGTTTCCTTGTTTAAAGGGTCAGGCTACCCAGAATATTTCAGATGAGCGGAGTCTATAGACTGGATTTTTAATCTGTTGGGAACTTCAATGAAATTATCGGAAAATCATAAAATATAAATTAACCAAAACAAATAATCTAGTTCCAAACAGCATTAGGTGCACATATATCTCCTTATTAATGCGTCTCCACCAAAAAAAATAAAAAAATAATATATATACAGTAAAACCTTGGTTTGCGAGCAAAATTCGTTCCAGAAACATGCTTGTAATCCAAAGCACTTGTATATCAAAGCATTTTTTTTTTTACAGGGTATAAAAGAGAAGAGAGGCACCTCTAAGTGTAGCAATAAGCTGCTAAATGTTGTACTTTCATTACAGGTAACCATATTGCTACACTTAGAGGCTCCTCTCTTCTTTTTTATACTCAGTTGTGACATGATGCTACTCTTATATCAAGACATCGCTTGTATATCAAGGCAAAATTTATTAAAACATTTTGCTTGTCTTGCAAAACGATCTTAAACCAAGTTACTCTCAAACCAAGGTGTTACTGTATATCTATATCTAAATATATATCTATAAATATATATATATATATATATATATATATATATGGATATACAGTGGGGCAAAAAAGTATTTAGTCAGCCACCAATTGTGCAAGTTCCCCACTTAAAAAGATGAGAAAGGCCTGTAAATGTCATCATAGGTATACCTCAACTATGAGAGACAAAATGTGGAAACAAATCCAGACAATCACATTGTCTGATTTGGAAAGAATTTATTTGCATATTATGGTGGAAAATAAGTATTTGGTCACCTACAAACAAGCAAGATTTCTGGCTCTCACACACCTGTATCTTCTTCTTTAAGAGGCTCCTCTGTCCTCCACTCATTACCTGTATTAATGGCACCTGTTTGAACTTGTTATCAGTATAAAAGACACCAGTCCACAACCTCAAACAGTCACACTCCAAACTCCACTATGGTGAAGACCAAAGAGCTGTCGAAGGACACCAGAAACAAAATTGTAGACCTGCACCAGGCTGGGAAGACTGAATCTGCAATAGGCAAGCAGCTTGGTGTGAAGAAATCAACTGTGGGAGCAATAATTATAAAATGGAAGACATACAAGACCACTGATAATCTCCCTCGATCTGGGGCTCCACGCAAGATCTCACCCCGTGGGGTCAAGATGATCACAAGAACGGTGAGCAAAAATCCCAGAACCACACAGGGGACCTAGTGAATGACCTGCAGAGAGCTGGGACCAACGTAACAAAGGCTACCATCAGTAACACACTACGCCACCAGGGACTCAGATCCTGCAGTGCCAGACGTGTCCCCCTGCTTAAGCCAGTACATGTCCGGGCCCCGTCTGAGGTTTGCTAGAGAGCATTTGGATGATCCAGAAGAGGATTGGGAGAATGTCATATGGTCAGATGAAACCAAAGTAGAACTCTTTGGTAGAAACACAACTCGTCGTGTTTGGAGGAGAGAGAATGCTGAGTTGCAACCAAAGAACACCATACCTACTGTGAAGCCTGGGGGTGGCAACATCATGCTATGGGGCTGTTTCTCTGCAAAGGGAACAGGATGACTGATCCTTGTAAATGAAAGAATGAATGGGGCCATGTATCATGAGATTTGATTGTGAGAGTGCAAACCTCTTCCCATCAGCAAGGTCATTGAAGATGAAACGTGGCTGGGTCTTTCAGCATGACAATGATCCCAAACACACCGCCCGGGCAACGAAGGAGTGGCTTCGTAAGAAGCATTTCAAGGTCCTGGAGTGGCCTAGCCAGTCTCCAGATCTCAACCCCATAGAAAACCTTTGGAGGGAGTTGAAAGTCTGTGTTACACAGCTACAGCCCCAAAACATCACTGATCTAGAGGAGATCTGCATGGAGGAATGGGCCAACATACCAGCAACAGTGTGTGACAACCTTGTGAAGACTTACAGAAAACATTTGACCTCTGTCATTGCCAACAAAGGATATATAACAAAGTATTGAGATGAACTTTTGATATTGACCAAATACTTATTTTCCACCATAATTTGCAAAAAAATTCTTTCCAAATCAGACAATGTGATTGTCTGGATTTGTTTCCACATTTTGTCTCTCATAGTTGAGGTATACCTATGATGACAATTACAGGCCTCTCTCATCTTTTTAAGTGGGAGAACTTGCACAATTGGTGGCTGACCAAATACTTTTTTGCCCCACTGTATATATATATATATATATATATATATATATATATATATATATATATATATATATATATATATACATATATACTGTATATAAATATATCACCTAAATGATATCACTTAAAAATTTGTGGCAATAATAAATGTGTACATAAATCCCCCAAAAAATAACAGTGTCCCAGAATGAGCTGAGACTGATTCAAAATGATTTAGTGTACCCCCAAAAAAAGAAAAAACAAATGTAGCAAAGCTTCTTTCTTTACTCTTATTCTCTGAGCTGTCTTCTAATGTTTACATGTAATCTCTCCACCAGCAAACATACAAAGGAAGAGGCCATACATATTATGATGCCAAAGGATTAAAAGATTTTTATAAAAAATAAAAAAACAGACAGTTTGAATCTCTGTCAGTTCAGCAAAGGTTAAAACTCCTATCAGTTTTTTTTGTTGTTGTCTGTGTCCTGTTGGAAAAATTTCACTTTGCTTTGTGTCCTGAAAACTCAACAGGAAGTGAGAGAAATGCCCTCCAAAGTTAGGGGACACCCACTCTGTCAGGGGGGACCTACACAGTTTTCATCAGAACAAGTGTCCTCATTAGAAGATTTACCCTCACCACTTGTCCTCATGACAACTGTAAAATTTAGGATTTTATGTCTTCATGACAGTGGTCACAAAATAAGCAAATTTTAGCGAGGGTAACTTTTTCCAGGTGGGAAAATCAATAATAGCCCCTCCATACTTTATCCAAAACTCAAAACTTAAAATGCAAATGTTTGGGCTATACAACCACGTCTACCCAATCTGATGTAAGGAACCTTGTTTATATTCAAGATGTAAAATACAAATGCAGGGTCACTTCTGTGTTCAGTGACTAGTGACATAGTCCTAGCATTAGGGGGAACTTGTACCTCCAGTGGCCCATTGGACATTGCAAAACACTAACTGTAATTTCTATAACATAACACTGACAGGGTCATATGTGGATATGCTTGTTGGATACAGGCCTAACATTTGTCACATATATTGGAATATGCCTAAGGATTTTTCCCAATGTTTAAACTAGATTTGCAGTTGCCTAGTGTATGCAGAGACTCCAAACAGATATTAACCACTTCCCGCCCGCTAAATAGTCATATGACGGCCGCAGGAACCCTTCGTCCCTCCGGGCGGTCGTCATATGACGCCCTGGGATTCCCTGCAGTGTGGAGTGCCCACTGCGCGTGGCAATGTCTGCCGGGCACCTGCAATTGTTTGTCACAGAGCAGGGACGTGGATCTGTGTGTGTAAACACACAGATCCACGTCCTGTCAGGTGAGAGGAGACCGATCCGTGTGTTCCCATTACAGGGGAACAGTGATCGGTCTCCTCCCCTTGTGAGTCCCCTCCCCCTACAGTTAGAATCACTCCCTAGGACACACAATTAACCCCTTGATCGGCCCCTAGTGTTAACCCCTTCCCTGCCAGACACATTTTTACAGTAATCAATGCATTTTTATAGCACGGATCGCTGTATAAATGTGAATGGTCCTAAATTAGTATCAAAAGTGTCCGATATGTCCGCCGCAATGTCACAGTCACAATAAAAATTGCAGATCGCCGCCATTACTGCGCAATCCAATCAATAAACGCTTATTGCGGTTTTTTTTACCAAAAATATGTAGAAGAATACATATCAGCTGAAACTGAGGAAAAAAAATTGTTTTTTTAAAAAAAATTGGGATATTTATTATAGCAAAAAGTAATAAATAGTGTTTTTTTTTTTTCAAAATTGTCACTCTCTTTTTGTTTATAGCACAAAAAATAAAAACCGCAGAGGTGATCAAATACCACCAAAAGAAAGCTCTATTTGTGGGGAAAAAAATTATCAAAATGAATTTGCGTACAACATCGCATGACCGCACAATTCTCATTCAAAATGTGACAGCGCTGAAAGCTGAAAATTGGCCTGGGCAGGAGGGGGGTGAAAATGCCCGGTATGGAAGTGGTTAAGTAACAATTTAGTAAGACAGTAAAAAAAATGAATAGATATTGTACAAAAAATGTTAGGATGAATATTCTGATAACAATCCCCCAGAATGCACCAAAAATATTTATACTGCAAAAAAAGCTCATATAAGAAGTCCAGAGTTGGGGAGTTTATAATTTTGGTCTATCGCTCTATCATGGCTGTCTATAACTTTTACTTGTTATAGAAAACGACCTACCAAAATTACATTAAGAATCTACCTCAACGATTTGATGATATACCAAAAAAACAAAAACAAAACACTAATTGTAAAGGGAAGGATTAGAACCAGCATTTCTTGCAGTTTGTGTTGGAGAGATATGCCCTCTGTTCCTTGGCTGATGACCAAACAGGAAGTGAGGGGATTCTCCCTGATGGGGAAAACAAACAGCAATAAGCCAGACACAACTCCCACGCTTCCTGTTTGGTCAGTTGGGCAACAAGTGAGCAGAATCTTTCCAATGGGGCCACAGACGGCAAAACAAAAGCATTTTTTTTTGTAATAGAGCAGAAAGAAAAAAAACCTTTATAAGGTTTCAGTTGGTTTCCCCATGACTCTCTTCATTTCCTATGTGATCAATAAGACACAGACGCAAAATGAGGAAATCTCCCCAACATAAATTGCAATGTAACCTGACAGTGGTTGTTACCCTTTCCTGTTCTATTGAAAACTATAAAGAAAAAACTGATTTAATTAAGATCAATTTTAATAAGTAGTGTTGATATATGGTGGGGGGTTCTAATATGGTGAATTTTAAATGTTTTGTTAAGTTTCCAAAGTTTTAGTAATTGAGTGTAAATAAAAACGTAAAAAAAAACAACATATCCCAACAAAATAAGACCATTTTGTGCTGCAAATTTTGTGCTGCAAATGTAGTGCTACTCCTGCTGATATTAAATGCCTCTTTCCCAAACAGTCTAGGGGTTGTCTTTTTGTAATGTTTTGCTTGTAAAACATGTAACAGAAGAGGTATTGGGGTGTAGGATATTTCAAAATGCTCAGTAACATTGAGCACACAAGGACACTCTTGTGAATATGGCACAGCTGAAGACTATGAGGCCAGTCTCTTTGGCATCTGGTTACCCTGCACGGTTGCACAGGTATATGTAACCAGTGCACTTTTAGGGTGTTGCACAGTCAAAAGGGGGGTCAGTTAGGGTCTTCACTTGCAAGTCCCTGGGACAGCTGCCTACTTCCTACTTCCTCAAAACATGGTCCAGTGAGTGAGACTCCCTCACCAGATCTAATCTCCTTGTAGAGAAATCCTGCATTCAGCTCCAGATTATTCCCAGGTCTCCAGCACTGCCACAGCTGAGACCCTGCAGAACAGCAATTCAGTCCATAGAATGCCTCAGGGTAAGCAGCCCCTTGAAGCTCTTGGAACCTTCCCTGATGAGGAAAAGAACAGTCTCTCTAGGTCTCCAGACTATTTACCACCTCCCAGACCACCTTCTGGACACACCTCCCCAGGGATTGGCCAGGGCATGATGAATAATTAGACCAGTTATTTGAATTTGCTTGCTTACCTATGCGGTCAACCATTTTTGCAGTATTTACAGATGTGTTGTCATGCGTTGACATGTTCCCACAAAAAGCTCCCATAAAAATGCATCTCAAAGGATCAGTAAAAGGACATGAACTTTTGTAGGTGATAATGTAGCCCTAACCTAAAGCTGTAGGTAGAATTTTTCTACAGGTGGTATAGCTTTTTTTGTTTTAATCTTATTGCTTCTTTTGGAGTTTGCCCATACCTTCTCTACTATCCATAATTTCTTTACTGGATAAGGTGTGGCAAAATGAAAAGCAATTATTTTGCACGTACTTGTAAATGGGTCCCCAAGTTTTTCAAAGCTGCAAATCTGTATCATATATAAATTCTGCCAGGGTAAACTTATGAGCACAACTGTATATATGTCTCAGTTTCATCTAGCTAAATATCGCCCCAATTTTATTTATTTTTTTAAAGTACATCAATGTGTTTCGTGCATCTGCCTAAATTCAATAGTTCTCCAGACCACCAAAGCATCTCCATATTGTGTAAAAAGCCAATTTGATATTTTCTCTGTAATAAGGCTGGGGGTAGCAGAGTACTGTGGAAAAAAAACATTATATTAACCAATGATGCATCTGATTAGTCATTAGATACTGTGAAAAATAAATTCACTATTATTATCATACCTTTGTGTGTCTCTTTCATGATGTAATATAATAGGTGGGTCTCTTTAAAAAAGAAGCATGGACTTTTTTTTTTTTTACAGATTCATACTAAAGCCCTGTACACACGATCGGATTTCCTATGGTTTTTTAACCGATGGATTTTTCCATTGAAAAACCGAGGAAGCTGACTTTCATCAGTCTTGCCTACACACCATCAGTCAAAAAACCGACCGTTCCAAACGCCGTGACGTAAAACACTCCGATGAGCCGAGAAAAATTAAGTTCAATGCTTCTGAGCATGCGTCGACTTGATTCTGAGCATGCGTGGGTTTTTTATCTGATGGAGTTCCCCACAGACGATAGCAAATTACTATCGGTTTTTTAACCATCGGATAAATTTAAAACATGTTCTATTTTTAAACACCGATGGAAAAAAGACCGATGGGGCCCATACACGATCGGTTTGTCCGATTAAAAAAGTCCATCGGACTGTTTTCATCGGTTAAACTTATCGTGTGTACAGGGCTTTACATAGGTGGATGCAGCATCAGTCTGATGCTGCATCTGTCCTCCACCAGCTCCAACACTGAGAACCGAGCGATCAACACCCGCGATGGCTCGGTTCTCAGGGCTCCCTGAGCAGAGAGCTGGTGAGAGGCTCTCTGCTCAGAGGCGGAGCCAGGCGCAGGTCTAGGCATGTGGGTGGATTACAACTTTATTGTCGCGATCTTGCCCGAGCCTATACCAGCTCTGTGACGTCAGCCGACAGTGGGCTTCAGCCTACTGTCAGCTGAAAACATATCACAGGAGTACAAAACAAACTGCACACCTGTGATCCACAGGAGAAGTACAGCCAAACAAGCTTTGGCTGCACGTCTAATTTAATGATATAGTATATAGGACAGGGATATGCAATTAGCGGACCTCCAGCTGTTGCCAAACTACAAGTCTCATGAGGCATAGCGAGACTCTGACAGCAGCAAGCATGACACCCAGAGGCAGAGGCATGATGGGACTTGTAGTTTTGCAACAGCTGGAGGTCCGCTAATTGCATATCCATGATATAGGAGATTCGGTTCACTGCATGATAACAACCACCAATTCCCCTGGCTAGGCATCCAGATTTATGCTCTAAAGAAATATATATATATATATATATATATTGTGAGGGGGTTAGCTCGGCAGCGGGTGTGTGTGACCCCCGGGATGGGCTCCCCACACAAAAACAGGCCCAGCAAACGGAGGTTGTGGTTTTCAAAATCAAAAAGGTGCGGTTTATTTTCTATTTACAGTGACAAAACACAGCAAAGCAAAAGAAACATAAATAAAATAAATCCTGGTCAACTTGACCTCTGACTAAACATACAGGTTTCCTAACTAACAACTGGGATCAGCCTAGTGCTGTCCTAGTCCCTAAGTCCCTGGTTTTAAATGTCAAAGCAAATAGCCACACAGGCTTTGTCTCACCGCACAGGGGTTCACTCTCCCTAGACAGTCCACACAGGTCTGGGTCCAGGCATGAGCAAACACCTAATGAATCTGGGAGTTCTTATAGAGGCCTAAATGAGCTGACAAGCTTCAGCTGGTCTCATCAACTCCCTGTCTGCACGACGCCCCACACTCTCCCTAGAGGTATGAGTCATCCATGAGCCCACTAGCCTCAGCTGGGCTTATACAACTCTCCACCTAGTTGTATAAGTCGGCGTAAAGCCTGAATCTGGGCGAAATATATCTACCCCCCTGGATGCAACCAGGTGACTTTACCTTCCTGCTGTCACATACCCCCCCCCCTCTTGTTTTAACCTCGGGGTTGGAACACCAGCAATCAGGCATTCATGTACTCGAGACAAAGCATCCACATTCCCCATTTGAACGCCAGGGCGATGCTTTACTGTGAAGTTGAATTCCTGGAGGGCCAGGAACCACCTATTCACTCTTCTATTTGTTTCCTTGTTTTGAGCCATCCACTTTAACGGAGCGTGATCCGTAACCATGTCAAAGTGCCTACCTAGCAGGTAGTACCGAAGGGAATCTAGAGCCCACTTCACCGCTAAACACTCCTTTTCAACGGTGGCGTAATTTACCTCATGGGACTTCAACTTCCTGCTGAGGTAAATGACTGGGTGCTCTTCCCCGTTCCAGACCTGGGACAATACTGCTCCTAACCCCACATCTGACGCATCACTTTGTACGACAAAGTCTTTAGAGAAGTCGGGTGAGTACAACACTGGCTGGCTACATAAGGCTTGTTTCAAGAATTGGAATGCTGCCTCAGCCTCGGGGGTCCATTTAATCATGACCGACCCTTTCCCCTTCGTCAGGTTAGTTAGGGGCACAGCCTTAGAAGCAAAGTGGGGAATGAATCGCCGATAATACCCAGCGATTCCCAGAAAGGCTCGTACCTGCTTCTTGCTGTTGGGACGTGGCCAACTCTGGATGGCCTCGACTTTGTTGAGTTGGGGTTTTATTACTCCCCTCCCAATGGTGTACCCAAGATATTTGGCCTCCTCCTGCCCAATGGTACACTTCTTGGGGTTAGCCGTAAACCCCGCTTCCCGAACAGAGTCCAGGACTGCTTGCACTTTTGGCAGATGTGAGGCCCAATCTGTGCTATGGACAATTACGTCATCCAGGTAAGCCGCAGCATACTTCCGATGGGGCCTCAGCATCTGGTCCATTTTCCGCTGGAATGTGGCCGGCGCATTCTGTAACCCGAACGGCATTCTTTTATATTGGAACGCCCCGTCTGGGGTTACAAATGCGGTTTTCTCTTTGGCCGACTTGGCCAGGGGGATTTGCCAATACCCTTTTGTGAGGTCAAGAGTCGTCATGTATCGGGCTGTTCCCAGCCGGTCGATCAACTCATCTATACGTGGCATGGGGTAGGTGTCAAATTTTGTAACTTTGTTCAACTGACGAAAATCGTTACAAAATCGCCAGCTCCCATCCGGTTTAGGCACCAACACAATGGGACTAGACCAATCACTTTGGGACTCCTCTATCACCCCTAAGTTCAGCATTTTCTGTACTTCCTCCCGTATTGCCTCCCGTCGGGCCTCTGGGATCCGATAGGGTTTTAACTTCACCCTTTCACCAGGCGGGGTAATGATGTCATGCTCTACCCCAGATGTTTGTCCCGGCAGCTCAGAGAATACCTCCTTGTTGCGAAGCACAAACTCCTTAACCTCCTGTTGTTGGGGTTGTGACAAGGTGGCTGCTATTCCAACCTCAGGAATCACGCAACCAGTTTGAGCTGGTGACCAAGTGTCTGCGACTAGGGACTCTCTATCCCTCCAGGCTTTCAACAGATTAACGTGATAGATCTGTTCGGGCTTTCGCCTTCCTGGTTGTCTGACCTTGTAATTCACTTTGCTCACTTTTTCCATTATCTCATAGGGGCCTTGCCATTTGGCAAGGAATTTACTTTCAACCGTAGGGACAAGTACCAGTATCCTATCCCCCGGGGAAAAGGTACGGGTCTTGGCTCCACGGTTGTACACTCTCTGCTGTGCTAACTGCGCTTGGGCCAAATGTTCCTTCACGATGGGCATTACCTGTGCAATTCGGTCTTGCATCAGGGCGACATGCTCAATCACACTCCTGTGGGGAGAACTCTCACTTTCCCAAGTTTCCTTGGCAATATCCAACAGCCCTCTTGGGTGTCTCCCATACAGTAACTCAAAGGGGGAGAATCCCGTAGAGGATTGGGGCACCTCCCTAATAGCAAACATCAGATAAGGAAGTAGACAGTCCCAATCCTTTCCATCTCTATCCACCACTTTCTTCAACATTTGTTTTAGGGTTTTGTTGAATCTTTCAACCAGCCCATCGGTTTGGGGGTGATACACAGATGTACGTAATTGCGTCACTTTGAACAATTTACACAGCTCCTTCATAACCCGGGACATAAAGGGTGTACCTTGGTCCGTAAGCAGTTCTTTACAAATACCCACCCGGCTAAACACAAGAGATAGCTCTTTGGCTATGGTTTTGGCCGAGGTATTTCGGAGAGGGATCGCTTCTGGATAACGGGTGGCATAGTCCATTATAACTAATATGTACTGGTGCCCCCTAGCGGACTTGATTATAGGCCCTACCAAATCCATGGCGATCCTCTCAAACGGGACCTCAATGATGGGTAGAGGGACCAGCGGGCTACGGAAATGTGGCATCGGGCCGACCTCTGACACACAGGGCAGGAGGAACAATAATTTTCTATGTCCTTCATCACCCCCCGGCCAATAGAATCTCTGTAATACCCTCTCTCGGGTTTTCTCTGTCCCCAGATGACCTCCAAGAATGTGCCCATGGGCCAACTCCAACACCAACTTCCTGTAAGGTTTGGGCACCACAAGCTGCTCAACGGTTTCTTCTGCCCTTTTTGCCACCCGATACAGTAGGTCCTTCTCTACGCTGAAGTATGGGTAAGTGCAGGTATTATCTGGGTTCACTAACTCGCCATCTATTTTCACTACGTTTTCCCGTGCCTTTATTAGGGCGGGGTCTTTCAACTGTTCTGTGGCAAAGTTTTCCCTGTGAACCTCAAGATCAGAAAACTCCACAGACGGTAGGTTTTCGTCTGAGGAGGTGGGCTCCTCTCCAGTTTCTTGAGTCTCCCCTGCCAATACTGATAAGGGAAATTCCGGAGAGTCCTCACCACTCTCAGGGGAGTTCTGGCTATCACATTCCTGGTACATAGGGGCACCAGTGGGGGGCTCAGGATCATCCCACAGTTCCCAGAACTTCGGAAAATCCCTTCCCACAATGGCGTCATGCGGTAACTGAGATACTAAGCCCACTGGATGAGAGAGGGTACCTTTGGGGGTCTCGAAACACACTGTAGTCACTGGATACTCTCGGGTGTCCCCATGCACACAAATAACAGCTACCTTGCTATTCCCAAAGACCTCTGTTTTAACTAACTCAGCCTTTATCAGGGTCACAAGGCTACCTGAATCCAGCAATACCACAACATTTCTACCATTAACACACATTTTGCATAAATGTTTCTCAGTTCCTCGAATGGCAGTGCATGCGACTGTCGCACACAGCGACTGACGTCTGCCCGTCAGAAAGTCACACTGCATGGGTTCCTCCACAACCGGGCAATTGGCTGCAATATGTCCCGCTTGCCGGCAGCGGTAGCAAACGATCCTTCTTGCTGCCTCTTGAGCCGCTGATTTCCCAGGCTGTTCTCGCCAAACTTGGGGTAGAGCTCCCACCCTCTCACTCTCTCCACCCTCACCCCTTGGAATCCTCTTATCCGCCCCTGGGGATGGTCTGGTCTTAGGGTGGAAAGTCCGAGTGTCTCTGGAAGAGGCCGTCAGGTTCTCTGTAGCCAAGTATTTCTCCACACGATCCACAAGACCATCGGCCGTCTCTGGGTCTCCATGGCTTACCCACTTTTGGATGGCAGTAGGAAGAGCTCTCAAAAACCGATCCATTACAACACGTTCCACAATCTTTGGTGCGGACAAAGTCTCTGGCTGTAGCCACTTTCTGCTCAGGTGAATGAGATCATACATTTGAGACCTGGGGGGTTTTCCAAGCTGGAAAGTCCAGTTATGCACACGCTGAGCCCGGACAGCCTGGGTGACACCCAGCCTTGTCAAAATTTCAGCTTTTAGCATCACATAGTCTTTTGCTTGGTTAGGCTCTAGGTCATAGTAAGCTTTCTGCGATTCACCAGTTAACAGAGGAGCCACCAGTCCAGCCCACTGCTCCTCAGGCCACTTTTCTCTTTCAGCGGTCCTTTCAAATGTGGTCAAAAATACCTCTGGATCATCCTCTCCAGTCATTTTTGTCAATAAACGACTCACCCCAAAGGACGCGGTATTAGTGGGACGGCTTTCCTCACTGGTCTGCGGACGTTGCTGCATTACTGCTTCCATCTGTTGTTGTAGTCTCTGCTCTTGCTTCTGCAACAGGTCTATGAAGCGGGCCTCAGATTGCTGCTGGGCTTGTTGCTGAGCCTCCAGACTCTGTTGCAAAGTTGCGTTTGTCTGCTGCTGGGCTGCAAGGCTCTGTTGATGAGCTTGCTGCTGGGCTGCGAAGTTCTGTTGTTGAGCTGCAAGGCTCTTTTGCAAACCTGCATTTGTCTGCTGTTGATTGGCATTTGCTAGAGCCAGCTGCTTCAGTATCTCCTCCATGCTGGCTTAAAAAAAACTGCCACTGGTTCTCCACCAACTGTGAGGGGGTTAGCTCGGCAGCGGGTGTGTGTGACCCCCGGGATGGGCT
Source organism: Rana muscosa (assembly GCA_029206835.1). NCBI lineage: Eukaryota > Metazoa > Chordata > Amphibia > Anura > Ranidae > Rana > Rana muscosa. The sequence goes on along the minus strand of CM055117.1, from coordinate 486,382,216 downwards.
CCCCACACAAAAACAGGCCCAGCAAACGGAGGTTGTGGTTTTCAAAATCAAAAAGGTGCGGTTTATTTTCTATTTACAGTGACAAAACACAGCAAAGCAAAAGAAACATAAATAAAATAAATCCTGGTCAACTTGACCTCTGACTAAACATACAGGTTTCCTAACTAACAACTGGGATCAGCCTAGTGCTGTCCTAGTCCCTAAGTCCCTGGTTTTAAATGTCCAAGCAAATAGCCACACAGGCTTTGTCTCACCGCACAGGGGTTCACTCTCCCTAGACAGTCCACACAGGTCTGGGTCCAGGCATGAGCAAACACCTAATGAATCTGGGAGTTCTTATAGAGGCCTAAATGAGCTGACAAGCTTCAGCTGGTCTCATCAACTCCCTGTCTGCACGACGCCCCACACTCTCCCTAGAGGTATGAGTCATCCATGAGCCCACTAGCCTCAGCTGGGCTTATACAACTCTCCACCTAGTTGTATAAGTCGGCGTAAAGCCTGAATCTGGGCGAAATATATCTACCCCCCTGGATGCAACCAGGTGACTTTACCTTCCTGCTGTCACAATATATATATATATATATATATATATATATACACACAGTATATACACAGTATATAAAAAATGATATATGTTGAAATCCAAAAGAGTGCTGTCATCTTAACTGGGGAAACTACATCAATAATATCCACAAAACGTCTCACCGTCCAATCTTTTTTTGGATCCAGGGATGGTACTGAAGAAGCTATACATGAGAAACACGTTGACCTTGTGGATCTAAAACTAGTTATATAAATTGTAAACATACTGAAATTGTTCATTAGAAATTGTGAGTGAATATTGTTGAACCACGCATAAACAAATCTTTTTAACCACTTCCCTACCCAGCCATAGTCAAATGACGTCCACAGATGGGATCTCCCATCCTGGGTGGACGTCATATGACGTCCTGGCTTTGTGGGGGGATATCTGAATGATGCCTGCAGCTAGAGGCATCATTCAGATATCCTTTTAAAGTGCCGGCGATTCTGTGCACCATAAGAACGATCATCCCCCCCCTCCCGCCGCCATCCGGTGCTTCTCCGGGCTCTCCCGTGCGATCGGGGACCCGGAGCAAATCTTCCGGCGCCGTTGGTGGGTCACGTGACGAGCATAGAGATGACTGGTGACCAGATGGTCACCAGTCATCTCTATGATCGTCGGAGGCCCGGGCGCGATGTGATGACGTCACGCCCGGGTCCTCAAATGTAAACAAAGCCGCCATTGCGGCTAGTAAGTATGAGATCAGTGAAAAAAATGTCACTGATCTCATGCTTTCCAGCCTGGAGGAGAGATGTGGGGTCTTATTGACCCCGCATCTCTCAATAAAGAGGACCTGTCACACACATTCCTATTACAAGGGATATTTACATTCCTTGTAATAGGAATAAAAGTGATAAAAAAAAAAAGAAAAAAAGGTAAATAATTGTAAAAAATAAAAAAAAATACGTAAAAAAAATAAAATACATAATAATAAAAAAAAATTAAAACGCCCCTGTCCCCGGTAGCTCACGATCAGAAGCGAATGCACACGTAAGTCACCTACATATGTAAACGCCATTCAAACCACATATGTGAGGTATCGCCGCGTGCGTTAGAGTGCGTGCAACAATTCTAGCACTAGACCTCCTCTGTAATTCTAACCTGGTAACCTGTAAAAAAAATTAAAGCGTCGCCTATGGAGATTTTTAAGTACCGAAGTTTGGCGCCATTCCATGAGTGTGCGCAATTTTAAAGCGTGACATGTTAGGTATCTATTTACTCGGCGTAACATCATCTTTCATATTTTCCCAAAAAATTGGGCTAACTTTACTGTTTTGTTATTTTTTAATTCATGAAACCATTTTTTTTTTTTAAAAAGGCGTTTGAAAAATGATTGCGCAAATATCGTGCAAGAAAAAAAGTTGCAATGACCGTCATTTTATTCCTTAGGGTGTCTGCTAAAAAAACATATATAATGTTTGGGGGTTCTGAGTAATTTTCTAGAAAAAGAATGATGATTTGTACATGTAGGAGAGAAGTGCCAGAATAGGCCCGGTATTGAAGTGGTACAAAAAACCCTGTATGGAAGTGGTTAAATATGTTTAAAAAAAAAATGTAATACAACTTTTATGAATTATAAGTGTCATCTCATGTGTACCAGTAAAGTCTGTATATTTTTAATTTTTTTTGGATAAAGCTGCTATACTCTTTCTATAAATTTGCACTTCAAACTATTCATAACCCCAATAAAAAAAAGTAGTCGTGAAATAAGGGACTGATAGGAAAATTTGATTTAGCCTAGGTTCACACTGAGCTGCGGGAATGAAGCCGTGCGAGTTCAACTAAACTTGTCAGTCCCGATTTCGGCGGCGATTTCACAGACATCTGTGCGGGTTTCTGCACAGATGTGAATGGAAATTGCACCCTGAAATTGCAAAAAGTAGCACAGAAACTACTTTTTGAAATCGGTATGGCGCCGCAAATGCGGCATCGCACAGATTAGGACAGTGGCATTACCGGCAATTGCCGCCGATTTGACATGCGATTTAACATGTCAAATCGCATGTCAAAACGCACCAATGTGAACCAGGGCTCACAATCAGTGTTACAACTCATTCCAAAGGTGTTCAGTAGGGCTGATGTCATGGCTCTGTTCAAGCCACTCAAGTTCAGGGGCACAACATCACAGTCAAGCTGTAACAAAAGATGGCCTTCCTAAACTGTTGGATGGAAGCTTACAATACTCTTCACTTGAAACACCAAAATGCTACCTATCTATCTATTATCTTTCCTTTACGTCCCTTTTACTTAGTGTACTTTGTACAACAAATGCTGTGATAGGTGTTGGTGCTAAGTAAATCCTGTACAATAATTATTTACTGTGAACCATTCATATTTAAAGGGGTTGTAAAGGTTTTTTTTTTTTTTAAATAACAAACATACCATACTTACCTCCACTGTGCAATTTGTTTTGCACAGAGTAGCCCCGATCCTCGTCTTCTGGGGTCCCTCGGCGGCTGTCTCGGCTCCTGCCCGCAACAGCTAACCCCTGTTCTGGGAAGCGCTTTCCCAAGGGGGTTAGCTTGCGGGCGTGCTCCCATGAGCTATAGCCGCCGACTGTTTCACTCGGCCCCGCCGAGTGATTTGATTGACAGCAGCGGGAGCCAATGGCTGCGCTGCTATTAATTTCCAATGAAGAGCCACCTCAAGCTGGGGGAAACCATTGCGGGATCGCGCCCACGGAGTTTCGTGGCTCAGGTAAGTAAAACGGGGGGGCTGGGGGGCCCGAGAGTGCAAGGTGTTTTTTCATCTTAATGCAAAGGATTCATTAAGATGAAAAAACACAAAGCTTTACAACCCCTTTAACCCTCTTAGTGATTTAAAGTGGTATTAAACCCCAAGACAAAAACTGAATATATTGCAGCTTACCAATCCTTTTGTGGGGTAAAAAATTGCAAATAAAGAAAAAAATTATATATTGTGTACAATTGCGATACAAGTCTTATTGTAATTGAATGTTATTAAAAAAAAATTTCCTTTTCAATCTACAACCACTGTAATTTTCTATAAATGCAACGCAATATGGCTACATGGAGTTGTTCTGTACACAGAATGTATACTGATCACTCCCCAGAAACATAATATCCTACTTGTGTGATTGGCTCACCAATTTTCTCAGAAGTCTGCGTAAGTTACAAGTCAGATTTCAGGCATCCCCTGCAACAAAAATTTAATTTTTGGTGAGATATTTCCAATAGGAACACGTCTAAAGGGATGCAGGCCCAGCATTAGTGCCCTGCAGCTTCCACAGCTGACTGATAATTATGAAACCACTCCCATAAGACCCACAGAGGCACAGACAAACACACATGGATTTTTTCAGAATAACAAAAGGTAGGAATCTGCAACAAAGGTTGTTATAATCTTTACAATGTACATAGATCACCCAGAGGAGAATGTTTTTTTCTCAACAAAAGTGAAGTTGCGCTTTAAATGTAGTGGCTGCATTGATTTCCTTTTCTTTTTTGTTTTTTTTCCCCTTTATTTTTACCTGTGGTCTAGCCAGTAAGTCTATTATTTTTAAATTTCCTTTAACAGACTAAAGCCTCGTACACACGGTCGGACTTCCATCGGACTTTTCCGTGGATTTTTGTCTGAACGGAGTTGGTCGGGAACACCCATAGCATACACACCACAGGACTTTTCTGCAAACTTTCCCAAAACTTTTTGCAACATCACGTGGTTTTTCTGCTCTTTTCTGCTCTTTACCGCCACCCATTGGTCAACTTCTGCTATTGTTGGTTGATTTTAACATTAGTTGTTTTGTCCATCGGACAAAAGTCCTATGGTTTTCTGTATACACGGTAGGACTTTGCTCCATCTGACTTTTGTTGGGCAAAAGTTTGTCCGTTTGCAGACCCAACTTTTGTCCGATGAAAACAAAACCAAACGAAAAAAAGTTTGTCCGATGGAGCGTACACACGGTCGGATTGTTGGTCCAACTTGCTTAAAACTAAGTTTGTTGGGCAAAAGTCCGACCGTGTGTACGGGGCTTAAGTTGCCCAGCAAATGTGTCAGTGAGATGGTTGAAACAAACCATTTAACATTGATAGGGGTGCTTACAATAATCAGTTTTTATTAATTTATGTAAAACTATTAACCCAAAGGGGAAAAAGGTGTTACTGCAACTGCTTAAAAAAGAGTTAGCCTGAGTTTGGCTTCAATTTTTAGTCAAGTCTATCTAAATCTGCTAGTGCATCTAACACTTTCCGCTCCCCAGATTGGCAATACTCCTATCCAAATGGTGTCGCTAATGCTCCTTCAGTGGAATAGAGACAGCATGGGATGGGAGGTGTGATACTGGCTGGATCACCAAGGAAAAATAAGAAAGAAAAAAGCATAAAAATTAAAGCTAATGATCACTTTTCCTTACCACTGGAAGACTAAATGACTTTCATATCTGCCATTGTACTTTACACCCTCCTATCACTCACTATAGGATGCCAACTATCCACCATTTCTGAACAAACTCAAAACTTTGTTGCAGACTTGGAAAGATTACCCACTCTCTTGGCTGGGCCAGATAGTGACCATTAATATTATTTACCGAAACTTTTATACCTGTTCTGAGTTCTACCTATTAGGGTCCCACCGCCAGTATTACAAGGTTCCCCCAACAATTACTGAACTTTAGCTGGTACCACCTTAAACCGAGAGTACCTTACCAAAACTGGCTTAGGGGTGGGCTGGGTTTCCCGCACCTGCAGAAATACTATCAACTGTCCTTCCTAAATACCATGCCAAAACCGATGTGCCTCTATGGCAGCCTTTAGGCTGCTGACAGGTTGTCATGGTTATGCAGTAATGTTTGTCTCTCAGCTTACCCCTTCTCCATGTGTTCACCTTAGAGGCCAGCCACTCTCACCTGGCTGCTTAAATAATCTCTCCTCCAAGCATGGCTCCACCCAGGCCCTATCAGGGAACACTATATTAACCTGTGCACTGCAAGCCAGCCATGCTGATCATCGTTGTTTGTTAAGCTATTGTATGTTTGGATTCCTGCTTGCCGTGTGCTACGTCTGTCTCTGTTTTACCGATCTTGGCTTGTTCTCGACTATGCCTGTCTGCTTGTGACCTTGACCTTTGGCGTGTCCTTGTTTATCCTTGTCTGCTAGTCGCCCCGACGTTTGGCTTATCCCCTCACTATCTCTTGTATCCTGAGCTGCTGCTTCCCCTCTATCCTCTATAGCCTACTGTGAGCGTGAGCTGGGGAACTCTGGGGGCCGTGACCTGGATCCAGTTGCAGCCCAGTCCATCCTCACCACTAGAGGCTCTGGTGAACACCTGCTGGATCTTATACTCCGCTCCCTGGGGGAATCTTAGGCTCTAGCTCCCTGTGGGATCCCTGTTAGTGCTCCAGTGGACCTGCCTTCCTTAATCACCCAGTGTTCCATCCGCAGCAGTCAGCCATAGGGTTCACTACCTTAGCGGTGCACTCCTGACCCCAACAGTGTGCATCTGTCACCTGGTTTCAGGTGACCTGACACAGGTCTTCTCTGCAGAACCCCATCACCCTCCACTCCCTATTGATATGGGGCAACCTCAAACACTCAGGTGCACTCCAGTCCCCTCATATGTCTCTATTGTCCATCCTTGAAAACCTAGTTTTCTGGATGGGAAAACCTAGGTGCATTTCCGCATTTAGTAGATCTAGAACTTACTGATATGCGTTCCCTTCTGACATTGTGTGGCCCTAAGCCATTCCCAATTACAGGGACATCCATGGTGCCCTTTGAAAGACATTGCCATAATGATCCACATCCTCCAGGTTTGATCTACTTGTTATACTCCCAGCTCCTGACAGGTTCCTCGCCCCCTCAGCTCCTGGCAGGCTCCTGCATCTCCTTTGATCTCAGCATCTCCTTTGAGCTACAGCAATGGCAGCAATTGTGAGAAACTACTCAATCATGTTCCTAGAATGTACTCTGACGCAAATTAAATGATACATTTCTTAGACGTGACGTGAGTTGCGCCCTATATTCTGGGGCATGCTGGGAACTGTTTTCAGGGTTGCTTGGAATAGGGCATTTACCTTCATATATGGTGGACCTGCCCAATTGTGCACACTTTATGGACCCAGGTCTCTGATATGCTGCAGATACTCTTTAATGCTGATGTCCGATGTTACCTGGTGTGGTGCTGCTGAATCTGCAACCTGGCAGCCTTTCCTCTCGCCATCTTAGACTTATGACCCGTGTACTCACAGCTACCAAGCAAAAAATAGCTAAAGCCTGGTTGATGAATACCTTCTCCCTTGAAGCTGTGAATTTAAGATACACTGGATGCTCACAAATGATAAAATGACTGCCAAACTTGCCAATATTATGCGTATCTTTCCCAAAACCCATGGATCTCCAAGTTTATGCCCTCGGATTTTGATCACTGTCTACTGGACATGTGAGCGACTATTATAGCCCCCTGTAGTTGAAGAAATACACTCAAGCCTTCTGAAATGCGCCCCCCTACTTCTCAACTCCCCCCCCCCTCTTCCATCTTCTCCCTCCTTTTTTCTCTTTCTTTATGTGTTTTACTTTCTCCAATTGTTATTTTCACTACTGTTGACTGGGGATGAGCTTCGTGTTCGAGTCGAACATACGTTCGACTCGAACATTGGCTGTTCGATCGTTCGACGAAGATCGAACGATTTGGGCCGTTCGCGCCAAATTCGAGTGACGCGAACGGCCCACAATGCACTACGCCATCGCAGTGTCATCCAGGCGCTGTGATTGGCCAAGCATGCACTGTGACCCCGCATGCTTGGCCAATCACAGCGCCGGCAGCTAGGAGAGCAATGATTGGCCACAGGCAGGATGCCTGTGGCCAATTATTGCTGAGGGTGTTTAGTACACGCCCCACACTATAAAAGGCCGCCAGCACGGCGGCCTAGTGTAGTGTGTTCCGGAGCAGGGATAGAGTAGCATAGGCAGGGACAGTGACTGTTATTTCTTTCTTGCTTAACCTGGATTCCTTTAGTTTAGGGAAAGAGAAGGATAGGTAGGGAGAGTGTCAGTGTGTTTTGTGCTTCTGCTATAGTGTGCTTAAAAAAAACATTTATTCTAGGGACAGAAAACTCTAGGTAGGGACAGTGTCAGTTTCTTTCACTCTGCAAGTCCTTGTTTCCAGGGACCTGTAAGGACAGTGAGTTAATTGTCCTTGTGCTATATTGTGCTTAAAAAAAACATTTATTCTAGGGACAGAAAACTCTAGGTAGGGACAGTGTCAGTTTCTTTCACTCTGCAAGTCCTTGTTTCCAGGGACCTGTAAGGACAGTGAGTTAATTGTCCTTGTGCTATATTGTGATTAAAAAAAACATTTATTCTAGGGACAGAAAACTCTAGGTAGGGACAGTGTCAGTTTCTTTCACTCTGCAAGTCCTTGTTTCCAGGGACCTGTAAGGACAGTGAGTTAATTTTCCTTGTGCTATATTGTGATTAAAAAAAACATTTTTTCTAGGGACAGAAAACTGTAGGTAGGGAGAGTGTTTTTTTTCTTTCACTCTGCAAGTCCTTGTTTCCAGGGACCTGTAAGGACAGTGAGTTAATTGTCCTTGTGCTATATTGTGCTTAAAAAAAACATTTATTCTAGGGACAGAAAACTCTAGGTAGGGACAGTGTCAGTTTCTTTCACTCTGCAAGTCCTTGTTTCCAGGGACCTGTAAGGACAGTGAGTTAATTGTCCTTGTGCTATATTGTGATTAAAAAAAACATTTATTCTAGGGACAGAAAACTCTAGGTAGGGACAGTGTCAGTTTCTTTCACTCTGCAAGTCCTTGTTTCCAGGGACCTGTAAGGACAGTGAGTTAATTTTCCTTGTGCTATATTGTGATTAAAAAAAACATTTTTTCTAGGGACAGAAAACTGTAGGTAGGGAGAGTGTTTTTTTTCTTTCACTCTGCAAGTCCTTGTTTCCAGGGACCTGTAAGGACAGTGAGTTAATTGTCCTTGTGCTATATTGTGCTTAAAAAAAACATTTATTCTAGGGACAGAAAACTCTAGGTAGGGACAGTGTCAGTTTCTTTCACTCTGCAAGTCCTTGTTTCCAGGGACCTGTAAGGACAGTGAGTTAATTTTCCTTGTGCTATATTGTGATTAAAAAAAACATTTATTCTAGAGACAGAAAACTCTAGGTAGGGACAGTGTCAGTTTCTTTCACTCTGCAAGTCCTTGTTTCCAGGGACCTGTAAGGACAGTGAGTTAATTTTCCTTGTGCTATATTGTGATTAAAAAAAACATTTTTTCTAGGGACAGAAAACTGTAGGTAGGGAGAGTGTTTTTTTTCTTTCACTCTGCAAGTCCTTGTTTCCAGGGACCTGTAAGGACAGTGAGTTAATTTTACTTGTGCTATATTGTGCTTAAAAAAAACATTTTTTCTAGGGACAGAAAACTGTAGGTAGGGAGAGTGTTTTTTTTCTTTCACTCTGCAAGTCCTTGTTTCCAGGGACCTGTAAGGACAGTGAGTTAATTGTCCTTGTGCTATATTGTGCTTAAAAAAAACATTTATTCTAGGGACAGAAAACTCTAGGTAGGGACAGTGTCAGTTTCTTTCACTCTGCAAGTCCTTGTTTCCAGGGACCTGTAAGGACAGTGAGTTAATTGTCCTTGTGCTATATTGTGATTAAAAAAAACATTTATTCTAGGGACAGAAAACTCTAGGTAGGGACAGTGTCAGTTTCTTTCACTCTGCAAGTCCTTGTTTCCAGGGACCTGTAAGGACAGTGAGTTAATTTTCCTTGTGCTATATTGTGATTAAAAAAAACATTTTTTCTAGGGACAGAAAACTGTAGGTAGGGAGAGTGTTTTTTTTCTTTCACTCTGCAAGTCCTTGTTTCCAGGGACCTGTAAGGACAGTGAGTTAATTTTACTTGTGCTATATTGTGCTTAAAAAAAACATTTTTTCTAGGGACAGAAAACTGTAGGTAGGGAGAGTGTTTTTTTTCTTTCACTCTGCAAGTCCTTGTTTCCAGGGACCTGTAAGGACAGTGAGTTAATTGTCCTTGTGCTATATTGTGCTTAAAAAAAACATTTATTCTAGGGACAGAAAACTCTAGGTAGGGACAGTGTCAGTTTCTTTCACTCTGCAAGTCCTTGTTTCCAGGGACCTGTAAGGACAGTGAGTTAATTTTCCTTGTGCTATATTGTGATTAAAAAAAACATTTTTTCTAGGGACAGAAAACTGTAGGTAGGGAGAGTGTTTTTTTTCTTTCACTCTGCAAGTCCTTGTTTCCAGGGACCTGTAAGGACAGTGAGTTAATTTTACTTGTGCTATATTGTGCTTAAAAAAAACATTTTTTCTAGGGACAGAAAACTGTAGGTAGGGAGAGTGTTTTTTTTCTTTCACTCTGCAAGTCCTTGTTTCCAGGGACCTGTAAGGACAGTGAGTTAATTGTCCTTGTGCTATATTGTGCTTAAAAAAAACATTTATTCTAGGGACAGAAAACTCTAGGTAGGGACAGTGTCAGTTTCTTTCACTCTGCAAGTCCTTGTTTCCAGGGACCTGTAAGGACAGTGAGTTAATTGTCCTTGTGCTATATTGTGATTAAAAAAAACATTTATTCTAGGGACAGAAAACTCTAGGTAGGGACAGTGTCAGTTTCTTTCACTCTGCAAGTCCTTGTTTCCAGGGACCTGTAAGGACAGTGAGTTAATTTTACTTGTGCTATATTGTGCTTAAAAAAAACATTTTTTCTAGGGACAGAAAACTGTAGGTAGGGAGAGTGTTTTTTTTCTTTCACTCTGCAAGTCCTTGTTTCCAGGGACCTGTAAGGACAGTGAGTTAATTGTCCTTGTGCTATATTGTGCTTAAAAAAAACATTTATTCTAGGGACAGAAAACTCTAGGTAGGGACAGTGTCAGTTTCTTTCACTCTGCAAGTCCTTGTTTCCAGGGACCTGTAAGGACAGTGAGTTAATTTTCCTTGTGCTATATTGTGATTAAAAAAAACATTTTTTCTAGGGACAGAAAACTGTAGGTAGGGAGAGTGTTTTTTTTCTTTCACTCTGCAAGTCCTTGTTTCCAGGGACCTGTAAGGACAGTGAGTTAATTTTCCTTGTGCTATATTGTGATTAAAAAAAACATTTTTTCTAGGGACAGAAAACTGTAGGTAGGGAGAGTGTTTTTTTTCTTTCACTCTGCAAGTCCTTGTTTCCAGGGACCTGTAAGGACAGTGAGTTAATTGTCCTTGTGCTATATTGTGCTTAAAAAAAACATTTTTTCTAGGGACAGAAAACTGTAGGTAGGGAGAGTGTTTTTTTTTTTTCACTCTGCAAGTCCTTGTTTCCAGGGACCTGTAAGGACAGTGAGTTAATTGTCCTTGTGCTATATTGTGCTTAAAAAAAACATTTATTCTAGGGACAGAAAACTCTAGGTAGGGACAGTGTCAGTTTCTTTCACTCTGCAAGTCCTTGTTTCCAGGGACCTGGAGAGACATTGAGTGAATTGTCCTTGTGCTATATTGTGATTAAAAAAAACATTTATTCTAGGGACAGAAAACTCTAGGTAGGGACAGTGTCAGTTTCTTTCACTGTGAAAGTCCTTGTTTCAAGGGACAGAGAAGGACACCTCAAGGTAGCCCTTATTGCTTTTTTCCCATCTCCCTGCAGGCCATCTATTAGAATGTCTGGAAGGCAAACAAGGAGAGGCAGACAGTCAGGAGGCAATAAAAGAGGGCAAGCAGGCTCTGTGTCTGGGGGCAACAGTGCTGGTCGTGGACGCGGTGCATTGTCATCAGCACATGGCCATGGGACACGCTTGTCCTTCTTTTCGGCAGCTGGACATGTTGAGCCACATCATGCCGAAGACTTGGTAGAGTGGATGACCAAGCCCTCCTCCTCCTCCTCATCCTCTCTCACCCAGGCTCAGGGTACTGGAAAAGCAGCTGCCAAAGCGTCGTCTTCCCTGGTATCAATGTCAGACAAATCATCAGTCACTCCTTCCCTAGACCCACCATGTCCTCCTCCTGAGGAGTCCCCCGAACTGTTTCAGCACAGTGTTGGGTACATGCTCCAGGAGGATGCCCAGCGTTTCGAAGGGTCTGATGATGAAACCCAGCTAGAGGAAGGCAGTAGCGTGAGAGCAGACAGAGGGGATGCTCAAGAAGGACACCAATCTGGCAGTCATGTTCCAGCAGCTGCAGCATACTGCCAGATTGGCTCCAGTGATGAGGAGGGAGGGGATGATGAGGTCAATGACTCCACGTGGGTGCCTAATAGGAGAGAGGAGGAGGAGGAGGATGAGGAGGAGGCACATCTCCAACGAGGCAGGATGCCCTTTGGTGGCCAGCGTAAGGGCAGTACACCGACGGAATCACACCGCAGAGCTCCGCCTGTGCAGGGCGCTGCCTCTGCCCGTCATTCAAAAAGTTCTTTGGTGTGGGCCTTTTTTGAGGCTAGTGCATCAGATCGCACAGCTGCTGTTTGCAACATATGTCTCAAGCGTATATCGCGTGGCCAAAACATCAGCCGCTTGGGTACCACATGCCTGACCAGACATATGTTGACCTGCCATGCAGCTCGTTGGCAAGCCTACCTCAAAGACCCACACCAAAGAACAAAGCGGACCTCTCCTTGCACCGCATCAGCTGGGATCTCCAACCCCACTATAACTTCAGTCCTCTCTGAAACATGCACTGAGAGGAATGAAGGTGTAGAATTAGGTGTGTCACAGCCAAGTACTTGCGCCCACTCTGCTAGCAGTACACCGACGTCCGATTCTAGCAGGCAAATTTCCCTGCCCCAGCTGCTGGACCGTCGAAAGAAGTTCACTCCCAGCCATCCACATGCCCAGCGGTTGAATGCTAGCTTGGCTAAATTGCTAGCGCTTCAACTGCTGCCTTTTCAGTTGGTAGACTCGGCCCCCTTCCGTGAGTTTGTGCAATGTGCGGTTCCTCAGTGGCAGGTTCCCAAACGCCACTTTTTCTCACGGAAGGCTATTCCGGCTCTCTACCGGCATGTGGAAGGCAATGTCTTGGCCTCGCTGGACAGGGCGGTCAGCGGTAAGGTGCATATTACCGCTGACTCATGGTCCAGCAGGCATGGACAGGGACGTTACCTTTCTTTCACGGCCCATTGGGTCACTCTTTTGGCAGCTGGGAAGGATTCAGGACAAGGTGCAGTAGTGTTGGAGGTTGTCCCACCGCCACGCCTCCAAAATGCTACTACTGGTTGTGACACACCTCTCTCCTCCACCCCCTCCTCTTCTTCTTCCTCCATGGCCTCTTCCTGTGGTTTGTCCTATGAACCAGCGGTGCTCCGTAGCCGTTCACGGGGCTACGCAAGTACGCAGGCAAAAAGATGCCATGCCGTGCTTGCGCTGGTGTGTTTGGGGGACAGAAGCCACACTGGGGCAGAGGTCCTGTCTGCTCTGCAGGGCCAGGCCGAGAGGTGGTTGACGCCACGCCAGCTTAAGCCAGGAATGGTGGTTTGCGACAATGGCACCAACCTCCTCTCCGCCCTCCGACAGGGACAACTGACCCATGTGCCCTGTGTGGCTCACGTCCTTAACCTGGTGGTGCAGCGCTTCTTGGGCAGGTACCCGGGCTTACAGGATGTCCTGAGGCAGGCCAGGAAAGTCTGTGTGCATTTCCGCAGATCTTATAATGCCAGTGCTCGCCTGGCTGAGCTGCAAAAGGAGTTGAACCTGCCCAAGAACCGCCTTATATGTGACATGCCCACCAGGTGGAACTCAACGTTGGCCATGCTGCAGCGGCTGCACACGCAGCAGAGGGCCATCAATGAGTACCTGTGCGACTACGGCACCAGGACAGGGTCAGGGGAGCTTGGTTTTTTTTCTCCACGCCAGTGGGGCATGATCAGGGATGCATGCACTGTCCTGGCACCATTTGAGGAGGCCACGAGGATGGTGAGCAGTGACAGTGCATGCATCAGTGACACTGTACCTCTTGTCCACCTGTTGGAGCACACGCTGCGTGGAATAATGGACAGGGCACTTGAGGCAGAACAGAGGCAGGAAGAGGAGGACTTCCTTGCCTCTCAAGGCCCCCTTTACCCAGACAGTGTTCCTTCTGTCCCACCCATCGCACAGGAAGAGGAGGAGGAGGAGGAGGAGGAGGAGGAGGATTGTGTCAGCATGGAGGTGGAGGCTGGCACTCAGCATCATCAGCAGCAGTCTTTTAGGGATGATTTACAGTCCCAAGAAACCAGTGGACTTGTACGTGGCTGGGAGGAGGTGGCTGCGGATCATGTCGTCCTTAGTGACCCAGAGGACTCCGGAGCGAATGCCTCAGCAAACCTACGCTGCATGGCCTCCCTGATCCTGCAAAGTCTGCGGAAGGATCCTCGTATTCTTCGGATCAAGGAGAGGGACCATTACTGGCTGGCCACTCTCCTTGATCCACGGTACAAGGGTAAGGTTGCGGACCTTATGTTACCGTCGCAGAGGGAGCAGAGGATGAGACAACTCCGGGAGGCCTTGCAGAAAGGTCTGTGCAACGCGTTCCCAGAGACTGGGAGGTTGCAAACTCCTGGTCCTGGACAACGAGTTGCTGAGGCTTCGGCCAGTCAAAGAAGGAGCGGTGGGGAAGGTGGCCGTCTGACCGATGCGTTCAGACAATTCTTTAGTCCGCAGCCCCAAAGTATGATCGGTTCCAGCAACCATCGCCAGCGTCTGATAAACATGGTGCAGGAATATCTAGGGGCAAGGTCAGACTTGGACACCTTCCCCACCGAAAATCCTCTGGCTTACTGGGTCTTGAGGATGGATCACTGGCCAGAGCTTGCACAGTATGCAATTGAGCTACTGGCCTGTCCTGCATCCAGCGTTCTTTCGGAACGCACATTCAGTGCTGCTGGAGGATTTGTCACGGATCACAGGGTGCGCCTGTCCACCGACTCGGTTGATCGACTGACTTTCATCAAGATGAACCAGTCTTGGATCACCACCAGCTACCACACACCTGATGCTGATATAACAGACTAATTGATTTTAAAATGTCACATCCCTTCAAGACTGATGCTGATGCTGAGTGCCTGTGCTGTTATGTTGACTGGCTATCCTCCTCCTCCGAGTCCTCAATGATACGATTGATGATGATAGCTTGGAAGATCATTTTTGTTTATGGGTGCCGCCACCAGTGCCTAACGCCCAATTTTTCAGCCCCTGTTTAACAGGGGCGTGTAATTACAATTTTTGAAGCAATACTTTGCAACAGGGCTCATTGCTGTGCTCCAAGTACAGTATCTGTGAGGAGTTGCAGTGTTGTGCCACCAGTGCCTAAGGCCCAATTTTTCAGCCCCTGTTTAACAGGGGCGTGTCATTACAATTTTTGAAGCAATACTTTGCAACAGGGCTCATTGCTGTGCTCCAAGTACAGTATCTGTGAAGGGTTGCAGTGTTGTGCCACCAGTGCCTAAGGCCCAATTTTTCAGCCCCTGTTCAACAGGGGCATGTAATTACAATTCTTGATCTAATAATTCACAGCAGGGCCCATTGCTGCACCCACCAAGAGTAACTGTCAGGGCTTACAGTGTTGTGGCACCAGCACCACCATCAAAGGCCCAATTTTTACTACCACTGTTCAACAATTATATGTAATTAAAATTCCTGATATAATAGTTGACAGCAGGGCGTTCCAGCACCAACCAAGAGTAACTGTGAGTGCTTACAGTGTTGTGCCAACACCAACAACTAAGGGGCCTATTTCTGCAGAGTATATACGGCAGGTCCCTACTTTCAAACATCCAACTTACAAACGACTCCTACTTGCAAACGCAAGAAGACAACAGGAAGTGAGAGGAAATCTACCACTAGGAAGGAAAATTCTCTCCTGTAAGAATAAATATGGGAGAAAGGTGTCTCCTCTGTACTGATGCTTTATCAGCAATCCTTGTTTCAAGAAAAACACCACATTTCAAAAACAGTTGTCATTAGGACGGAAAGTGAGGTGAAATGTTCTGAACAGGGGCACAGACAGCAAAACAAATGTTACAGGGGTGATAACCCTTACCTATGTTTTCCAAAAAGTTTAAAAATAGATTTTTGGTCTGGAGCTACACTTCAACAATGTACCTGTTCAAAATTACAAACAGATTCTACATAAGAACAAACCTACAGTCCCTGTCTTGTATGCACCGCCTGTATACGGCTGTTCAGAGTATATAGGGCCTTTTTTATTTTATGTGCGGGGTTCCCCTTAATATCCATACAAGACCCAAAGGGGCTGGTAATGGGCTGGGGTAGGGGGGGGGTCATGGGGTAGCTATGCCATTTTTCTTAAAGATTTTCATCCATATTACCGGGACCAGACATTACATTAAAGCCGCAAGCAGTTTTAAATGGCTTTTTTTTCCTTTAGAAGTGTCATTTTGTGCAGGGACAGTTCTAAACACGGGAAACACGTGGCACTTCACAGGCATACTTTAGACACCCCCCAGGTACGATATTTAAAGGAATATTTGACTTTTTTTTTTTCACTTTATGCATCATTAAAATGACTGCTCCCGGAAAACGACCGTTTTTAAAACTTATTTTTGCATTGATACATGTCCCCTGGTGCAGAACCCGGGTTCCCAAACCCTTTTTAGGACAATAACATGCATAATAGTTTTTATAATTAGCACTTTAGAATTCGAACGTTCGCATCCATTGTATTTAATAGGGTTCTAATGTTCGTTCGAACTTTCGGTCCGTTCGCGGGTTCTGGTGCGAACCGAACCCGGGGGTGTTCGGCTCATCACTACTGTTGACCTTATGATAGAGCCTTGAGGTCATATACTGGCTAAGCCTACTTATATTGTATTATATTGTATTATCTGTATTTGGTTGACTACCAGTATATTGTGGGCCTGCATGCCTTGTTTTTGTCTCATGTATTTTGCACTGGCTTTGCTGTTTTGCAAATAAAATAAAAACTATTGAACGAAAAAAAAAATCCACCACATTTAAGGATTGGTAAATTACAATATATTAAAATTTTGTTTTGGGGTTTAACACCTCTTTAATTCACATGATCTTTTTTTACCTTTTCTGGAAATTTTACACCAGGTCAAACACACAAAGCTTAATAAAAAAGATGAAATTTCAGATTTAAAGGCAAAATTAAAAAGATGAAATTTCAGGTTCAAAGGCAAAATTATAAAATTCAAAGGCACTCAAAGGATCATTCTATCTGAGGACAAAATGTTATACTTTAATCCCTTAATCCTAAAGCAGGTGTTGCTGGATTACTACAATTTATTCTCACACAAACATATTTATTAAATAAATGAAGACACACGCAAACATGGTTTATGTTGTCCATGAGCCTTTTATCCAAGCAGTTTTATAATCAAAACTTGCAGGCAATTAACCACTTTCTGACCACCCTATAGCAGTTTTACTGCTACAGGGTGGCAGTTCTGCACAGGATCACATATATACACTTGATTCTGCATTTCCGCCTGCAGGGGGGTTGTGCGCCACCGGCGGGCTGCTTCTGCTGTGATTCTTCATATCAGAAGCCAATTTGCAGGTGTCGGGCACTCAATGTCCTCCGGCAGCCGCCGATCGTCGGTAAACAACACAAAACGGGGATCTGCCGATATAAACAGGGAAGATCGCCATTCTGACAGGGGGAAGGGATGGATTCTGCATTTCTGCAAAGCAGAGACTAGAATCCATCTCTTCCCCTAGTAAAAGCAGCACATACAGTACACATAAACACTGACTAGGCACACAGCTAACCCTTTGATCAACTTAGCCGTTTAACCCCTTCCCAGCTAGTGTCATTAGTACAGTGACAGTGCATATTTTTAGCACTGATCACTATATTAGTGTCACTGGTTCCCTCAAAGTGCCAAAAGTGTTAGTGTCCGATTGTTCACTGCAATATTGCAGTCCCACTATAAGTCCCTGATTGCCGCCATTACTAGTAATAAAAAAAACAATCCATAAATGTATATTATAGTTTGTAGATGCTATAACGCTCTCGTAAACCAAAACAAAATATGCTTATTGGAATTTTTTTTTTACCAAAAACATGTAGCAGAGTACATATTGGCTTAAATTTATGAAGAAATTCGATTTTTTTAATTTTGTTATTGAATATATTTTAGAGCAGAAAGTACAAAATATTCTCTTTTTGTTTTTTTTGTTTTTAGCACAAAAAATAAAAAGTGCAGTGGTGATCAAATACCACCAAAAGAAAGCTCCATTTATGGAAAAAATATGACATACATTTTTTTGGGGTACAGTGTTGCATGACCACGCAATTGTCAGTTAACCACTTAACGACCGCCCCATGTACATATACGTTGGCAAAATGGCACGGACAGGCACAATCACGTACCTGTACGTGACTGCCTTCGTATGGGTGGGGGGTCCAATCGGACCCCCCTCTGGTACATGCGGCGGTCGGTATCGATTCGGGAGCGATCCGTGATGAGGGGGCAGGCATTGGTTTCTGGCCACCCCCTTGTGATCGCTCCCGGTGAATGAGATGTAATGTAAACACAGGCAGGGAAATTATGTCATCTCTCCATGCGGCGCTCTATTCGTCCGAAGCCGCCGAGGAGAGAAGACATCAGGTTAGTGCACTAACAGTACACTGACACCAGGACACATAGGCACACAATCCACCCCCCAGTCACCCCCAGATCACCCCCCAGCCCCCATTGACAGTGTCACCGATTGCAATCAGTGACATTTGTGATAGTAAAAGTGTCAGGGCAGTTAGTGTTAGGTCCCTTTAGGTCCAGGGTAGCCCCCTAACCCCCCCTAATAAAGGTTTAACCCCTTGATCGCCCCCCAGGTAACCCTTTCACCCCCTATCACCAGTGTCACTAAGCGATCGTTTTTCTGATCGCTGTATTAGTGTCGCTGGTGCCGCTAGGTAGTCAGTTATTTTTTTAGGTTCCCCGTCAGGTTTTTATAGCGTTGGGTACCCCCATATATTACCTAATAAAGGTTTTAACCCCCTGATTGCCCCTAGTTAACCCTTTCACCAGTGATCACCGTATAAGTGTTACAGGTGATGCTCGGCGGGTGATATCAATTAGGTTTTAGCGTCAGAGAGGGTCTGCGTCACACCCCAGGCAGCGTCAGGTTAGTGCCAGTAATGCTAACACCCACGCACAAAGCATACACCTCCCTTAGTGATATAGTATCTGAACAGATCAATATCTGATCTGATCAGATCTATACTAGCGTCCCCAGCAGTTTAGGGTTCCCAAAAACACAGTGTTAGCGGGATCAGCCCAGATACCTGCTAGCACCTGCGTTTTGCCCCTCCGTCCAGCCCAGCCCACCCAAGTGCAGTATCGATCGATCACTGTCACTTACAAAACACAACACACATAACTGCAGCGTTCGCAGAGACAGGCCTGATCCCTGCGACTCCAGTGCTGTAGGAGGTGATTTCACCACCACAGTTAAAAAAAAGAGCATATATGCCGAAGCATTGGGGCAGCTGGGGTGGAGGAGCGATTTTTTCTCCTAATGCCGCGTGCATACGGTCGAAATTCCGATGGAGGCTTGCCCGTGGAAAAGTCCGACCGTGTGTACGCGGCATAACTTTTGCGGGAGGATGCCCCCATGCTTCAGCATATATAAATGGTGCATTTATGCCCATCATTCGAAGTGGATGAATGAAGGGAGGTATTCTAATGGTGGGTATACCCACCGATCAATCTCTTTTTTTCGTTCAGCCAACAGGCTGCATGAAAAAAAAGATTACAATACATGTCCAACAAGGACCAGCAACGTACTGGTATGTTGCTGGACTTTGAATGGTTATACCAGAATGATGCCTGCAGGTTTTGGTATCATCTTGGTATCATTCTTTTCAGCCAGCGACCGGCTTTCATGTAAAAGCAATCCTAGCGGCTAATTAGCCTCTGGACTGCTTTTACAAGTAGTGGGAGGGAATGTCCCCCCCGGATATAAACAGCATCATTGGGAAATTGGGAAAGCATTTTTTCACACCGATCTTGGTGTGGTCAGATGCTTTGAGGGCAGAGGAAAGATCTAGGGTCTAATAGACCCCAGTTTTTTCAAAAAAAGAGTACCTGTCACTACCTATTGCTATCATAGGGGATATTTACATTCCCTGAGATAACAATAAAAATGCAAAAAATGCTAAAAAAAAAAAATGGAAGGAACAGTTTAAAAATAAAATAAAAAAAGCAAAACAAATAATAAAAAAAAAGCCCCCCTGTCCCGCCCTGCTCTTGCGCAAAGGCGAACGCAAGCGTCGGTCTGGCATCATATGTAAACAGCAGTTGCACCATGCACGTGAGGTATCACCACGAAGGTCAGATCGAGGGCAGTAATTTTAGCAGTAGACCTCCTCTGTAAATCTAATGTGGTAACCTGTAAAGGCTTTTAAAAATGTATATAGTTTGTCGCCACTGTGCGTTTGTGCGAAATTTTAAAGCATGTCGTGTTTAGTATCCATGTACTCGGCCTAAGATCATCTTTTTTATTTCATCAAACATTTGGGCAATATAGTGTGTTTTAGTGCATTAAAATTTAAAAAAGTGTATTTTTTCCCCAAAAAATGCGTTTGAAAAATCGCTGCGCAAATACTGTGTGGAAAAAAAAAATGCAACACCCACCATTTTATTCTGTAGGGCCTTTGCTTTAAAAAAATATATAATGTTAGGGGGTTCAACATAATTTTCTTGCAAAAAAAAAATAATGTTTTTATGTAAACAAAAAGTGTCAGAAAGGGCTTTGTCTTCAAGTGGTTAGAAGAGTGGATGATGTGTGACATAAGCTTCCTAATGTTGTGCATAAAATGCCAGGACAGTTCAAAACCCCCCCAGATGACCCCATTTTGGAAAGGAGACACCCCAAGCTATTTGCTGAGAGGCATGTCGAGTCCATGGAATATTTTATACGTTGACACAAGTTGCGGAAAAAATAAAAATTGTTATTTATTTTTTGCACAAAGTTGTCACTAAATGATATATTGCTCAAACATGCCATGGGCATATGTGGAATTACACCCCAAAATACATTCTGTTGCTTCTCCTGAGTACGGGGATACCACATGTGTGAGACTTTTTGGGAGCCTAGCCGCGTACGGGACCCCGAAAACCAAGCACCGCCTTCAGGCTTTTTAAGGGTGTAAATTTTTGATTTCACTCCTCACTGCCTATCACAGTTTTGGAGGCCATGGAATGCCCAGATGGCACAAACCCCCCCCCCCCCCAAATGACCCCATTTTGGAAAGTAGACACCCCAAGCTATTTGCTGAGAGGTATGGTGAGTATTTTGCAGATCTCGCTTTTTGTCACAAAGTTTTGAAAATTGAAAATAAATAAATAAATAAATAATTTTCTTTCTTCATTTTCAAAAACAAATGAGAGCTGTAAAATACTCACCATGCCTCTCAGCAAATAGCTTGGGGTGTCTACTTTCCAAAATGGGGCCATTTGGGGGGGTTTTATGCTATTTTGGCATTTTATGGCCTTCGAAAGTGTGATAGGTAGTGAGGAGTGAAATCAAAAATTTGCGCCCTTAGAAATCCTGAAGGCAGTGATTGGTTTTCGGGGTCCCGTACGCGGCTAGGCTCCCAAAAAGTCCCACACATGTGGTATCCCCGTACTCAGGAGAAGCAGCAAAATGTATTTTGGGGTGCAATTCCACATATAACCATGGCATGTGTGAGCAATATATCATTTAGTGACAACTTTTTGTAATTTTTTATTTTTTTTTGTCATTATTCAATCACTTGGGACAAAAAAAAAATATTCAATGGGCTCAACAGGCCTCTCAGCAATTTCCTTGGGGTGTCTACTTTCCAAAATGGGGTCATTTAGGGGGGGGGGGCTAGATTAAGGCTTACCTGTAGGTGCATGAAATATCTCCTTAACCTACACGGTTAAGGAGATATTTGCTTTTAAAAACTGCGCCGCTGACGTCACGCGCATGCGCACTAGCGGGCTGGCATAGTAGCCGGATTTCTGAATGGATTTAGCCGGCCCGAACACGCATGCGTGTGACGTCATCGCCGCTCCGGGGGCCAATCACAGCGCCAGGGAGCGGCGATACACGGAAGGGACATCGAGGCAAGGTGGCGGCGGCGACGGAGGTGTCCGAGCACCGCTGCGGGGGCTTCGATCTAAAGTAAGTAATTCATAATGAGCTAGTATGCTAGTCATACTAGCACATTATGCCTTTGTCTTGAAGGTTTTTTTGGGGGGTTTACAACCACTTTAAAAAAAAACTCTATTTGTGGGAAGAAAAGGACGCAAATTTAGTTTGGGTACAACATTGCATGACCGCGCAATTACAAGTTAAAGCAGCGCAGTGCCAAATTGTAAAAACACCTCTGGTCTTTATGCTGCGTGTTGGCCTGGGGCTTAAGTGGTTAAAGAAACGCAGTGATGTATCACAAAAAATGGCCTGGTCATGAAGTGGGGTAAATCTCTCGGAGGTCAAGTGGTTAATTCCCAATTTTGAGTAAAATTATCAGATAAATGATCACCCTACATCTGTATTTAAGACAAAAGGTTTATTTATATGTAAAAGCTAGTAATATATGCAAACATGTATATAAAAGTACTAGTACCTTCCCAGCCCTAGATATCTGACTTTCATCCATCTTTTTGGTGAGTAGAGGGGAGGGGCACTTCGGAGAAGAGATGGAGACATACATATTTAATAAAGTTATAGGTGTTAGCCTTTGGGTGTTCACGTATTTTTGTTTTGTTTTTTTATGAAACTTGCATTTGGCTATATAATGCTTTTTAGCCACACGCAAATTTGCAAATTTACTATAGCGCAAAAAAATTAATGGGAGTTAAATTGTGACTATTATGCACATCTGAGCATGCGCACTTGTACTGGTACACAGTTGAAGAAAGAGGGGGAATTTATCTCTCTCTTCAATGATATTTCAGTTTATACATCAATATTTCGGAAGTTTAAAAGCAGATTATCTTTAACCACTTCCCTACCCAGCCATAGTCATATGATGTCCACAGATGGGATCTCCCATCCTGGGTAGACGTCATATGACGTCCTCGGCTTTGTGGGGGGATATCTGAATGATGCCTGCAGCTAGAGGCATCATTCAGATATCCTTTTGTTGTGCCGGCGATTCTGCGCACCATAAGAATGATCATAGCGGCGGTTCCGCCGCTTGATCGTTCTTATAGGCGGCGGGAGGGGACACCCGCCGCCATCCGGTGCTTCTCCGGGCTCTCCCGTGCCATCGGGGACCCGGAGAGAATCGTCCGGCGCCGGTGGTGGGTCACGTGACGAGCATAGAGATGACTGGTGACCAGATGGTCACCAGTCATCTCTATGACCGTCGGAGGCCCAGGCGCGATGTGATGACGTCATGCCTGGGTCCTCAGATGTAAACAAAGCCGCCATTGCGGCTAGTAAGTATGAGATCAGTGAAAAAAAATTCACGATCTCATGCTTTCCAGCCTGGAGGAGAGATGTGGGGTCTTATTGACCCCGCATCTCTCAATAAAGAGGACCTGTCACACACATTCCTATTACAAGGGATGTTTACATTCCTTGTAATAGGAATAAAAGTGATAAAAAAAAAAGTTAAATAAGTGTAAAAAAATAAATAAATAAGTTTAACCACTTCCCGCCCCGTCAATAGCAGATTGACGTCCGGGAAGTGGTTCAGTTATCCACACTGGACGTCATATGACGTCCTGCGGGATAACAGCCGCTGCGCGCCCGGGGGGGCGCGCATCGCGGCGATCGGTGGAGCGGTGTGTCAGTCTGACACACCGCTACACTGATCTCGGTAAAAAGCCTCCGTCAGGGGCTTTTTACCACGTGATCAGCCGTGTCCAATCACGGCTGATCACAATGTAAACAGGAAGAGCCGTTGATCGGCTCTTCCTCACTCGCGTCTGACAGACGCGAGTAGAGGAGAGCTGATCGGCGGCTCTCCTGACAGGGGGGGTTCATGCTGATTGTTTATCAGCGCAGCCCCCCCTCGGATACCCACACTAGACCACCAGGGAAGCCCCAATCATGTGGATGGCCCCCATGGCCATCCACTTGTAGTAAACAAAATAAAATAAAATAAAAACATAAAAAAAATATGCCAATCAGTGCCCACAAATGGGCACTGACTGGCACTTTCACAATGTGTGGTGGCTGGCATTGCTGGGCACCAGTGCCACCAGTGCCACCTACTAGTGTCCATCAGTGCCACCTATCAGTGCCCATCCGTGCCCATCCGTGCCCATCTGTGCCCACCTATCAGTGCCCGTCCGTGCCACCTATCAGTGCCACCCATAAGTGCCTATCAGTGCCGCCTATAAGTGCCCATCAGTGCCACCTATGAGTGCCAATCAGTGCCGCCTATGAGTGCCAATCAGTGCCGCCTATGAGTGCCCATCAGTGCCGCATACCGGTGCCACATATCAGTGCCCATCAGTGCCGCCTATCAGTGCCCATCAGTGCCACCTCATCAGTGCCACCTCATTGGTGCCACCTCATCGGTGCCCATCAGTGTCGCCTTATCAGTGCCCTTCAGTGCCGCCTTATCAGTGCCCGTCATTGAAGTAGAAAAGGTACTTATTTACAAAAAAAATTAACAGAAACAAAGAAAAACTTAGTTTTTTAAAAAAAAATCGCTCTTTTTTTATTTGTTGTGCAAAAAATAAAAATCGCAGAGGCGATCAAATACCACCGAAAGAAAGCTCTATTTGTGGGAACAAAATGATAAAAAAAATTGTTTGGGTACAGTGTAGCATGACCGCGCAATTGTCATTCAAATTGCGACAGTGCTGAAAGCTCAAAATTGGCTTGGGCAGGAAGCTGTATAAGTGCATGGTATTGAAGTGGTTAAAAAAAAAAAAATGTAAAAAAAAAAATTAAAACGCCCCTGTCCCCGGTAGCTCACGCTCAGAAGCGAACGCACACGTAAGTCCCGCCCACATATGTAAACGCCGTTCAAACCACATATGTGAGGTATCGCCACGTGCGTTAGAGCGCATGCAACAATTCTAGCACTAGACCTCCTCTGTAACTCTAACCTGGTAACCTGTAAAAAAAAATTAAGGGTTGCCTATGGAGATTTTTAAGTACCGAAGTTTGGCGCCATTCCATGAGTGTGCGCAATTTTAAAGCGTGACATGTTAGGTATTTATTTACTCGGTGTAACATCATCTTTCATATTTTCCCACAAAATTGGGCTAACTTTACTGTTTTGTTATTTTTTAATTCATGAAACCATTTTTTTCCAAAAAAAAGGCGTTTTTAAAAATTATTGCGCAAATACCGTGCAAGAAAAAAAGTTGCAATGACCGTCATTTTATTCCCAAGGGTGTCTGCTAAAAAAACATATATAATGTTTGGGGGTTCTGAGTAATTTTCTGGCAAAAGAATAATGATTTGTACATGTAGGAGAGAAGTGCCAGAATAGGCCCGGTATTGAGGTGGTAAAAAAAGCCCGGGTTTGAAGTGGTTAAACAATATACCACATATTTTAAGAACCGTTTAGACTATCATATCATGCGCTAAACATTATTTCCATGTGCAATTCCCGTGTTTCGATCACGCCTACTGATTTAGACGGTCTCTGTTGTCTGTAACCTATAGTGAATTTGATTTTGTGACTATTTGACTGATTTTGTGACTATTTTTTCCCGAGCGCTATAGTAAATGAATTTTTATTTTCTTTTTTTGGGCGGTTTTAGACATTTTGCGAACATTTATTCGCACATTCGCGAATTCACACTATAGTAAATAAACCCCTGTGTGTGGTACACATGTAAAGAAAAGTGATTGCCTAGAGAGTGGATTGTTATATTGTATCCAAATAGTATATGAGTATCAGGAGTTTCTAGAACAAGTTCACTCAACAACAACAGTTAGGCCCCGTTCACACAGGGGCGACTCCTCAGGCGACTCGGTCGCCTGAGGAGTCGCGTCCCGGTCTGTGCTATGGATCTAATCTAATAGGAGCGACCTGAGTCGCTCCGACTTAGAAAAAGGTTCCTGTACTACTTTTGGGGGCGACGCAGGGCGACTTGCACTGACTTCTATACAGAAGTCATTATGCAAATCGTCTCGGCGGGCGCCTCAAGTCGTCTTGAGATCGCGCCGCTGAGGTCGCCCCCGAAGTCGTGCCGCCCCTGTGTGAACCGGGCCTAACAAGAAAAAATATATTTTTATAGGAGCAGACATATAAATAAGCACAACATCCTTATCATATGTATCTGTTTTGGTCTGCTTATACATTCAGCACTTCCAAGCATTTCTGTTTTTTTTGCTTTTCTTCTCATCACTGCTTGGTCAACAGTCCTTCACCTAGACTAACTTTTCTCTGGCAGATTGCAGTGCGAAAATTTTGAGGAAATGCAGAAAGACTGCCGTATATTGCTGCTAGAGGGGACTTTACTTCTCTTGCTGGTCAAAGGTAAGGGAAATTATATTTTATCATCACTTTAAAATGTGCTGTTGCCCACATCAAGGGCTATACTACACTAGGCCCTTGTTTTGTTGTCTAATTTTATATTTGCTCAGCTGTCCATGAGATTTAGCCCCAAGATAGGAGGTGAAACATTTGCAGAACTGATACAGTAAAACCTTGGATTGCGAGCATAATTAGTTCCAGAAACATGCTTGTAATCCAAAGCACTCGTATAGCAAAGCGAATTTCCCCATAAGAAATAACTGAAACTCAAATGATTCGTTCCACAACCATTTATTCATAAGTCCTTCAGTTTATAGTCTATATAAAAGGATTATAGCAATGTGTAAGTGTAGCGCTACCCCCAGTTAAGAGAGCCGCTGATATTGATTTGGGCCCTGCAGTGCACCGCTGTCAACCCCCGGCAATCAGCTCTAACCTCCCGTGGCACAGCTGGTGATAGAGAGATAGGAACGCGTGATCGCAACTGTTGGTGACGCAGTCCTATAACAAACATACACAGAATATACTTTAAAACTCCTATTAAAGTAAGCGGAACTGACACCAAATGTACTTTACCCAGATATTTTACTGAGGCTAATGGGCAAGTAATAAACAACAGTATAACAAGTTGCAGATCCCTGCAATAAACAGTAATAAAGATAAACAGAGTAATCAGAATAATAAAGTATTGCTATGCAACTCTAGCGCTGCCCTTTTACAGCTACTTCCCCTCATGGGTAGACTAACACCCAGCAATGTCTACCTATGCAGTCAGGCCTGACTGATCTAAATGGAAGTTCAGTGAAACAATATTCGCTAGCAATCTCTCGGTGGTGCACTTGAAGAACAACTTTGTAATCCCAACGAATAGTAAAGATAAAGTATCTGTCTTTAAACAGCTCTCACCACCTGGACAAGTCCAAGTCCGTTTCCTCCATCGATTCGTCTAGGAACAGGAATCCACCGACATCCAAGTCTTCAATCCTTCTGGTGTACTGCAGCAAGGAGGATTAGATGTCTCTAAGGCTCTGCTAGGCTGGCAGAGGGCTCTTTGGAAAGGAGCACACGGCCCGGGCTTCAGGCCTTGTGCACACAGCAGTTCAGCACAGACATCCTCTTGCTAGGAGAGGGGGGTCCAAAGAGCGCGACCAAAACTCCGCCTCCCCTTTATAAAGTCTGCCCCAGCAGTCTCTGTTCTGGAGCAATGCACCCTGGGTGCTGCAAGATGTACTGGGAGATGTAGTCTCTTTCTCTCCTCTGCTTTCACTTCCAGTAATGTCTCTTTACTTCCTCCCGACTCACCTCTCACCTGGAACTTCTTATCTCTCTGCATTAAAGGGGAACACCCCGCTACACACTCCCCCCACTTGAACTCTTTGGTCCCCAAAGATAAACTTCAACAAATACTGTTTACCATTTTGGACAATGTCGAGCATGATGTTGGCATAGGGAATTCCCACCAAAACTTTGGGATGGAACTCTCTTGCCCACAGGTCACACTACCATGAGTGGCCTGCCTAACTGTGCCAGAGAGTGAGCTGGGGTTGCCCTCCACCAAATGGACGGTGGAAGGATCAGGTTGTTCAACACTTCTCCTAGCCGTTACAACAGAGTCCTCTGAGCTCGTCCCCATTTGGGGGTAAGTTAGTTTCTTGGGAGGCCTGATGACTCTGCGAGCCCTCTGCTCTCTTGGTGCTTCTGACTCTGGCACCACAGGCTCTTCTTCAGGAGTAAGTTCAGGTAACATTGCTGGTTCTGGAACCTCTGATTCAGAAGTCGACTGACGTATGGAATCTCTAGAGTCCTCCTCTGCGCAAGTGTCAGGAACATCTTCCCAGTAATCAGCTGAGGGACTGAAGGGTATGAATTCAGTAGCCTCCGGATTCAGCGTTGCATCTGGGGTATCCCCTCCATTTGGGAGATCTATGGCGGACGTTCCCAGAGTCGAGGGAGGCCACAGCCAGTCCAGTTCTCCACCTTCTTCTGTACTCAATTGGGAGGCCTCCCCATCTTTGGCTCGAGAGGTCTGGGACCGAGTGTTCGGCCTAGGAATATCCAGGATAGAGGCCGGTTCAGGGGAGTCTCTCACGGGAGGTATTCTGACTGCCTCAGCAAGTGGGAGCAGGTGGTTCCGATGCCACGTCTTCAGTGGACCCACCTTTCCTTCTGGCTTTAGTTTGTAGACAGGCAAACCGGGCAACTTCCTACAGACAACATAGGGCTCAGATCTCCACCTGTCGGCAAGCTTGTGTTTTCCAGGGACCCCCAGATTGCGTAGCAGTACTCGGTCCCCGGGCTGCAGATCTTGCACTCGAACCTTCAGATCAAAATTTCTCTTGTTGCGGGCCCCCCTTTGATCCGAAGCCGCCTGGGCTTGTTCATAGGCCACCTGCAAGCTACGTCTAAGTCTGTCCACGTATCCCTTGTGGGATGCAGCTGAGGTATTGTCTATAGAAGTGCCAAAGGCCAGGTCCACAGGTAGCCTTGCTTCTCTCCCAAATATAAGTCGATAAGGGGAGTAGCCAGTGGCGTCACTTGTGGTACAGTTATAGGCATGTACTAGGGCTGATATGTGCTGACTCCAGTGTTGCTTCTTCTCTGTTTCTAAGGTTCCCAACATGTTGAGCAGGGTCCGGTTAAATCTCTCCGGCTGAGCATCTCCTTGTGGGTGGTAAGGCGTGGTTCTGGTCTTCTTTATTCCTAATGAATCCAAAAGTCTTCGGATCAACCGACTCTCAAAGTCCCTTCCTTGATCTGAGTGGAGTCTCTGTGGTAGTCCGTAATGGACAAAATACTTCTCCATAAGTATCTTGGCCACGGTGGATGCCTTCTGGTCTTTGGTTGGGAAAGCTTGAGCATAGCGGGTGAAATGGTCGGTTATTACCAGAACATTCCCCAATCCACTCAGGTCGGGTTCGAGGCAGAGAAAGTCAATGCATACCAGATCCATTGGGCCTTGACTCTGTAAGTGGCCCATTGGGGCAGCTTGATGGGGTAGGGTCTTTCTCTGAATGCATCGTGCACAGGAATGGCAATACTCCTCTACTTCTGCCCTCATGCAGGGCCAATAGAACCGATTTCTGACAAGCTGGAAGGTCCTTTCTGCCCCTAGGTGACCATGATGGTCATGCAGGGCAATTAGTACAGTCTCTCGGTGCTTCTCTGGAAGAAATAACTGCCACTTATCTTCTGAGTCATCAGAGGGGCCCCTTCGGTAGACCACTCCCTGATGTACCTGTAGCCTGTCCAATTCCTTCCTCAACAGGCGAGCCTCCTTTGAGGGGTGATGTAGGAATTTGTTGGGATCCTGATTCTCCAGGGCTTCGAGGACCAATCTCCCCATGGGGTCTTCCAATTGGTCACACCTCAACTCCTTCTTGGACAGTCTCGGTAGGTTGTCTTCCTCCAGTTGAGTTACCCCACAATAGTGTTTGGGGACTCCTACCATGGTAACCCCTATTTCTTCTGCTCTGGAGCCTCCTCTGGCTTGGAATTCAGCCCCTTGACAAAGGGCCCGCACCCCGTCCGGTGCCACTTGGGTCCAATCTTCCCAGTCATTTGTCGTGGCATGAGACCTCCGGGACAGGGCATCTGCATCCCTATTTCCGGCTCCTGGTCTGTACTTCAGACTGAAGTTGAATCCAGACAATGCGGCCAACCACCTGTGTCCGGTGGCATCTAGTTTCGCGGTGGTGAAGAGGTAGGTCAGGGGGTTGTTGTCTGTCTTCACAGTAAACTCTGCCCCATACAAGTAGTCTTTTAGCTTGTCTACTACCGCCCATTTGAGGGCCAGGAATTCCAGCTTATGAGTGGGGTAATTCTTTTCTGAGGGGGTCAGGCTCCTGCTCACATAGGCCACTGGTCGCAGTTGTCCTTCATGTTCTTGGTAGAGTACACCACCTAGACCCTCATGGCTGGCATCCACATGTAATTCATAAGGTCTGGTAGGGTCGGCGTAGGCCAGGACTGGGGCAGTGGTTAAGCTCCTCTTCAGAGCATGAAAGGCCTCTTCACACCTTGGGTTCCACTGATCTTGAACTGACTCACCAGGCCTCCTGGGCCCTGAGTCATCCTCTTCCCCTTCTGCCTTTAGCAATTCATTCAACGGGCGGGCAATCCGAGCAAACCCCTCCACAAACCTCCTATAATAGGAGCAGAACCCCAGGAAGGATCTGAGCTCTGTTACTGTGGTGGGTCGTGGCCAGGAAGTGACTGCTTCCAACTTCTCAGGATCTGTGGCCACCCCTTCTTCAGACACTATGTGCCCCAGATAGTTCACAGAAGACTGGTAGAACCGACACTTCTCGGGGGAAAGCTTAAGTCCCTCTTCGCTGAGTCTTCTCAATACTTTCTCCAACCTGGCTTCATGTTCTTCCAAGGTTCTTCCAAAGACAATGACATCGTCCAAGTACACAAGGACTTCTATAAGATTCATGTCTCCAACAGTCTTCTCCATAAGGCGTTGAAAGGTAGCAGGAGCTCCAGACAGACCCTGAGGCATCCTATTGAATTCGAAGAATCCCACCGGGGTTATGAAGGCTGTCTTCTCCCTGTCTTCTGGGTGCATAGGGATTTGATAGTACCCACTCTTGAGGTCCATCACACTGAACCATTTGGCTCCAGACAAACTTTGTAGGGCATCTTCTATCCTTGGCGTGGTGTATTGGTCAGGGATGGTTCTCCTGTTGAGAGTCCTGTAATCGATACAAAGCCTCAACGACCCATTCTTCTTTCTGACCACCACGATTGGGGAGGCATAGGGACTTCTAGACTCCCGGATCACACCAGTCTTCTTTAGTTCTACAAGTTGTTCCCTCAGATCCTCCAGATCTGCCAGGGGGACCCGCCTGACCCTCTCTCGGAAGGGCTTATCTTCTTGGAGGCGGATCCGATGGGTGGCACTTCTTGCACACCCCACATCGAATTCATCTTCGGAAAAGATCTTCTCCCACCTGGTCAGCTGGGCCTTGGCTCTTTCTTTCCAAGCCCTGGGTAGGTTCGGGTTTTCCACGGACAGTTTCTCCCAAACATCTCCTCCGTCACCCGTCCCCTTGACTTCGGACCAAGTGACCGGGGCAGCAGGGCTCACCTGACCAAGCAACACTCTGGCAGGGATCTCCATGGGTCCTCCCGTAGTTTTCCTAACACTCACCGGAACTCTGCCATGGGCCTTCTTCAGGGCCTTGAATGGAATCACTTCTGGTATTACTTCCAGGCCTGAGGACTCTTCCCTTGGGTCTGATTCCAGCATGACAAAGGGGCCAGGTTGTTCCCACGAAAGCTTCACAGTGGCCCTAAGACAGGTTACTTCTCCGGGCTGTAGCACTACTCCTTCTCTGCCAAGTCTCCACACCTTCCCTATCCCCTCTCCCGGGGTCTTCTGCTCTAAGACCAGTCGTTGGTAGGCCGTCTTTAGCATGGGATGGATTTTGGTGGCTGAATGGTTTCTCTCTTTCACTAGAGGGGTCAGGAGTCTCCTGACTAGATCCGTGTTTGTCCCAATGATCAGGGAAATCTTGCTGGCTCCAGGCGGCCGGGGACACACAACTGCCAGGGTGTCAAACACTTCAGCCTTCCCAGCCACGGATGGGTCGAAAGTCATCTTTATGGGCAGGTACCCATCATAAGGGAAACTCTGGGTTCCAAGTCCCCATATCTCCAGCTCTTCTATCTTCTGGATAGGCAGATGACTCAAGTGCCTATCATAGAAGTCCCGGTATAGTAAAGTCACCTGTGCTCCGGTGTCCAAAAGAGCTTTAGTATAGACTCCTTCCACTTGAATGGGCACAGTAGGAGACGGGCCCACCAGTTCCTTTGGGTATGGCCGGACTGGGGTCACCTCTTTTTTTTGGCTTTCGACCCTTGCTCTGCTCCTTTTGGACTTTAATTTTTCCTGAGCCTGGCATGCATTGACTTTCTCCCTCTCAATGGGGGCACAAACCCGCTGAGGGATGTTATTGTTCCTTTTAGGTGGATGTTCCTTCTTTGGGGTGCTGTACTTCCACTGAGGGGTCTTGCCCCCTCCCTCTGGGGTACATCTTGGTGGGGGTGTACTATACCGCCTCCTAGGAGTTTTGTCTCCTCCATTCTTGGCCTTTTTTTTTAGTTTGGAGCGCACTGAAGATGATGGGCACCCGGTTGACTCCTTCACCGGGGCCCTTTGGAGTTTCCCGCCGGCTTGCAATTATCTGTTCTCTTCTTCTTTGGGCTGGAGCATACGTTAGCAAAGTGGCCACTCCCTCCGCAGTTATAGCAAATCACCTCTTCTCGGTCCTGTAGGGAGGCCGGTGCTGAGGTGTTCGGGAACAACTCCTTTCTTGGGCTTGGTTTCTCTCGTCTTCTCTGATCTTTCTCCATCAAAGAGGTCAGCATCTCCAACACTTGGGCCATTTGCGATTTCAGAGTGTCAACCTCCGCATCTCTTTCTGGGCTCTTGACCGAATGGACCAACACTGGTACAGGTGTGACATTCGCCTTGGCCACCTGCTGATCTTCCTGCAGCGCCTCTTCGTCCCTAATAATTTTTATTAGATCAGAGTAGGTTAGTGACATTCCTCCTCCTGAGGTTTTCAGGTGCAGCCAGACCGGGTCCGAGCGCCGCGCTCCCCTCATGATCTGCTTCATGCGTGCTTCATCTGCATCTTTGGGCAGCATTCCCTTCTTCAGTACAATCTTGCATAACTGCCTGTTCAGCCTTCTAACATATTCTGACAGTTTCTCATTCGGCTGCTGGAGAGTGTGTTCAATTTGATAAATCATTTCTGACACCTTCTCCAGCTGACCAAACTCTTCCTGCAGCATGGCCAGGCAATCTTGAGCTGTACAGTTTTCATTTCCAAACCGGAAGCTCTTCACCGCTTCTGCCGCGGCACCTTTCAGACTTTCTAAGACTCGCTGTCTCTTCTGTGCCTCAGGCACCTCCCATGCTTCTACTGCCTGCAATGCCTGTTCCACCCAAGTGTCAAAATCTTCCTCCCCCGCAGGGACGGGGAGCTTCCCTGAGAAGGTGCTAAGCTTCCGGTAACCGGCCTCCACATGCACCGTACTGCTTTTCTGGCACTTAATTACAAGGTCTCCTAGAGCATTCAACAATTCAGGCCCTATAGCGGCCAGCGGTGATCCCGGGCTTAATAGTTCCTTAAGCTTTTCTGCTTTAGGGGATAGTGGTGGAGATAATTGTGGGAGTGATGGCTTTGGTGTCTGAAACCATTCTTCCTTCACTGGCAGCGTATGTATCAAGTGATAGATCTGATTATCTATGGCTTGTATACTCTGACTTTTAAAATGCTCTGGGATTTCGTTTTTCCATTCTACCAGTGCGTATGTAAATGAGATCACTGGATCTGGCCTAAAATCCATCACCCATGCTTTGTGGCTCGGAGACAGTAACAATACGAGCTGTTTTATCTCCTCTTCCTTCCATCTTTCCCCCGGGAGTACAATGACTACCGCCGCGGTTGGATCGGCGCCAATCGCTGCGCACCACTGTGACATTGCCAGCAGGTCCATGCTGGTACTCCTGACCGGCTTGATTGCAGCGTGCAACGTACAAGGATCCCGGACTCAAGCCCCCACGTGTAGCGCTACCCCCAGTTAAGAGAGCCGCTGATATTGATTTGGGCCCTGCAGTGCACCGCTGTCAACCCCCGGCAATCGGCTCTAACCTCCCGTGGCACAGCTGGTGATAGAGAGATAGGACCGCGTGATCGCAACTGTTGGTGACGCAGTCCTATAACAAACATACACAGAATATACTTTAAAACTCCTATTAAAGTAAGCGGAACTGACACCAAATGTACTTTACCCAGATATTTTACTGAGGCTAATGGGCAAGTAATAAACAACAGTATAACAAGTTGCAGATCCCTGCAATAAACAGTAATAAAGATAAACAGAGTAATCAGAATAATAAAGTATTGCTATGCAACTCTAGCGCTGCCCTTTTACAGCTACTTCCCCTCATGGGTAGACTAACACCCAGCAATGTCTACCTATGCAGTCAGGCCTGACTGATCTAAATGGAAGTTCAGTGAAACAATATTCGCTAGCAATCTCTCGGTGGTGCACTTGAAGAACAACTTTGTAATCCCAACGAATAGTAAAGATAAAGTATCTGTCTTTAAACAGCTCTCACCACCTGGACAAGTCCAAGTCCGTTTCCTCCATCGATTCGTCTAGGAACAGGAATCCACCGACATCCAAGTCTTCAATCCTTCTGGTGTACTGCAGCAAGGAGGATTAGATGTCTCTAAGGCTCTGCTAGGCTGGCAGAGGGCTCTTTGGAAAGGAGCACACGGCCCGGGCTTCAGGCCTTGTGCACACAGCAGTTCAGCACAGACATCCTCTTGCTAGGAGAGGGGGGTCCAAAGAGCGCGACCAAAACTCCGCCTCCCCTTTATAAAGTCTGCCCCAGCAGTCTCTGTTCTGGAGCAATGCACCCTGGGTGCTGCAAGATGTACTGGGAGATGTAGTCTCTTTCTCTCCTCTGCTTTCACTTCCAGTAATGTCTCTTTACTTCCTCCCGACTCACCTCTCACCTGGAACTTCTTATCTCTCTGCATTAAAGGGGAACACACCGCTACATAAGCATAAAATGTCCATCCACAAATGGCAGCCTCCACAAACGGATTAGGAGTAAATCCAGCAGGATCTACAGAGTATAAAAGAGAAGAGAGGAGCCTCAAAGTGTTGCAATATGGTTACATTTAATGAAGGTACAACATTTAGCATCTCACATGGTTGATGATTAAAACAGGCACATCTAAGTATGCAGGCATCTGGGGTAAAGCTGTCTACATAGACCATCCCCCGCCCCGCCTGCTCTCACCGCTGTCAGTCTGCAATCGTGACCGGGAAGACTACCCTGCAGTAGAGTGATCTGAAAGTGAGGCTTGAAGCACTCGTGGAGCGCAGCGTGGAAGCGATGACGCTGATGGCGGTGAGGAGGATGGTATATGTCAGTGATAGCAAACCTTGGCACCCCAGATGTTTTGGAACTATATTTCCCATGATGCTCAACTACACTGCAGAGTGCAAGAGAATTATGGGAATTATGGAAATGAAAACATCTGGCTTGCCAAGGTTCGCCATCACTGATCTATGTGGACATCTTTACCCCGGATGCCTGCATACTTAGATGTGCCTGTTTTAATCATCAACCATGTGAGTTGCTAAATGTTGTACCTTCATTAAATGTAACCACATTGCTACACTTAGAGGTGCCTCTCTTCTCTTTTATACTCAGTTGTGACATGACACTACTTGTATATCAATACATCGCTTGTATATGAAGTCAAAATTTATTTGAAAATTTTGCTTGTCTTGCAAAATGCTCTCAAGCCAAGTTACTCTCAAACCAAGGTTTTACTGTGCATTTATACAATAAAGCCTCGTACGCACACTACCAGTTTTTTTTTGTTTTCCGTTCAACACAATGGATTTACCGAAAAAAAACCTGACAGCTCAGGTCGGAGCTGCTATACTAACAATCTGATGTTAGCAAAGCGATCTTTCCGCTGAGTTATTGTGTTCTGACAAGGGGACGCCCCCCACCAGAACACTCTGGTCAGCGCTCTCAGCCATTGGCTGATCAGGAGCCTGTCGGCAGACCTTTTTCGGTCATGACCCTTCGACAGAAGCCGGCCAAACTCTTCTGTCGGACCAGCTGCCATACACACGGGCCGAAGGTTCAATAGAAACCCAGTGATACCACCTGACATTCGGTCCGTGTGTACTAGGCAGACCGTCATGTGGTGGTGCTGGTCTTACAACTCAAAAAAAAAGAAGGTAAAATGTATTAATAACTAGGTTCTGGGTATTCTTTGACCTTGCTGCTACCTTGATACATTCATTTCACTGTGACTAAAATATGTTTGTTTGTGATATAGGTAAAGTTCATTTAAGGTACATTGAAAGGATGCATTTATTAAATGCACCATTCACTATTTCACTGTGAATGCTTATATTTTCATTTTAGATTATAACATCCATTTGAAATTAAATAGTGCTTTATAATACTGAAATCATTGTCATTTGATCCTACTAAAGTTGGCCAGATCATGTTACTTCTCTTCCGATTTGGGTTCCCTTTAGTGTTTTCATAGCTAGTTCTCTCAGGTGTGCCTCCCCAGTCCTCCCGACTGTGCTCACTCACCAGCCCTCCTGGCTGTGACCAGTAGTCCTCCCTGGAGACTCTTAAGCCCCGTACACACGGTCAGACTTTTGCCCAACAAACTTTGTTTTAAGCAAGTTGGACCAACAATCCGACCGTGTGTACGCTCCATCGGACAAACTTTTTTCGTTTGGTTTTGGATTTCATCGGACAAAAGTTGGGTCTGCAAACGGACAAACTTTTGCCCAACAAAAGTCCGATGGAGCAAAGTCCTGCCGTGTGTACAGAAAACCATCGGACTTTAGTCCGATGGACTAAACAATTAATGTTAAAATCAACCAACAATAGCAGAAGTTGACCAAAGGGTGGCAGTAAAGATCAGAAATAAGCAGAAAAAACATGTGATGTTGTAAGAAGTTTTAAGAAAGTTTGCAGAAAAGTCCGAGCGTGTGTATGCTATGGGTGTTCCCAACCAACTCCGTTCGGACAAAAAACCACGGAAAAGTCAGATGGAAGTCCGACCGTGTGTACGAGGCTTTAGAAGTGTCCTCTCCCGTTGTCCTTTACTTTCTCTCTCATGTGCCTCTCCTTCCAGGATCTTGTCACTCCTGCTGGATGCACCCAAGCCCCAGCCCAGGATCACCCCCCCCCCAGACAGGGGAGCTCGTCGTGGGCCGCGACAACCTCCACACTCCCTCACTCCACTCGACAACTCCTCCTCAGTTCGGCTGACCACAGGTATTTAAGGAGGCCTGCCCCCTGCCAATCCAAGTTGGGGATTGGTCAAGGCTCTTTAAGATACCCCAGGCAGCAACACCCCTCTTCCCCTCCTCTCTTTCTAGCACTTTCTAGAAGGAAGAGGGAGGTGACAGTGAAGTGATGCTGCCTGTGAGTCACCAGCTGCAACCCTGAGCCACTCCCAGCCCAGAATAAAAACAAACAGGCCTAGCAACCAGCTAGGCCTGCCTAAATCTACCTACTCTGCC
The DNA here is from genome assembly GCA_029206835.1 of Rana muscosa. Taxonomy (NCBI): domain Eukaryota; kingdom Metazoa; phylum Chordata; class Amphibia; order Anura; family Ranidae; genus Rana; species Rana muscosa. Next base: position 486,345,207 of record CM055117.1, on the reverse strand, counting down.
AACAAAAAATCCTCACTCTAGCACCTACCTAACTAAAGTGTGCTACAGATAGATAGATAGATAGATAGATAGATAGATAGATAGATAGATAGATAGATAGATAGATAGATAGATAGATAGATAGATTGACAGACAGACAGATAATTTTACAGCAATAATAATAATTGCGTGCAACTTTTTCTTTTGGCAGATGCCCAGGCTTGTCACATTACTATAGATTCTTCTGTAATTCAGCTTGGTTCCCCTCTGTTGGCTTCTTGCTCTTCCTATTGCCCTCAGATCGGAAGAGGAGCAGTGATATGGAAGCTGGACAATGATCTCCTGTCAGAGACTCACGTGAATGTTCACGGAAACACTTCATCTGTGTATATCAGAAGCTTCAACAAAACTTCTGGACTTCTTCAATGTTATGTGGACAACAGTGAAGGACTCCAGTTAATGGATGAAATTTTCATTAGAGCTGGCTGTAAGTGCAATTTTCTGAATACCATAAGTATAATCTTTGCATTTTTTGTGCTCTCCCATCTGTTCACGGATCATGATTCTATACAACTTTTATTATCAAATGTGTATCTGTTTAGTACAATCTACTAAAACTGTGCTGCAAGTATATTTAAAGGGGCCGTGCTCTATTTTGTGAGCCTCATAAAGATGAAAGCATGCGTGATAAAATGACCATCACTTATTAAGTGAGCTTTTCAGTGGGTTTGGCACCAATGTAATTTGTTTGTGATCTACCTACACAGTTAAAAGCCAACTCTGGGAAAATTAGAATTTATCCCTTGCAGTGAGGAGAAACAATTTCTCACCTGATTCTCCACTCCCCCTGGAGACCACAACACCCCCCCCCCCCCCCCACACACACTGTCCCTCTGCATCCTCATGACCAGAACAGGGCTATGGACACTGCTCTGGTCTTGATGACATCAGGACCTTAGACCGGTAGAGCACAGGGGTGCAAACACTGTGGGGACCTTTCTAGCTGAGAGGTGGAGAGGAGAATCAGGTAAGTTAATATTTTTTTTGTGTTGCCTTAGACCAGGAGTGATGAATTAAAATTCACGGAGGTCCGGTTGGTAACATTTTCTTTTTGCAGCGGTCCGAATCTAATTTTTCTTCTATGACTCAGGTCTTTCACATCACAGACCCCTGTACATTAGTACCCTCAGTCCCCCCTTTCCCATCACAGCCCCCCCACATCACAGCCCCCCCCATATCACATCACAACCCCCCATGTCACAGCTCCCCCTTCTCACATCACTCCCCCCCCAAATCACATCACAGACTCCCCATATCACAGCTTCTGCCTCTCACATCACAGCCCCCTAGTGTTACAGCTCCTACCTCTCACAACCCCCCATTTTATAGCTCCCCCTCTCACTTCACAGCCCCCCCATATCACAGATCCCCCTCTGACATCACAGCCCCCCATAATCTTCCCCCTATCTTAACTCAGCATTGTGGAGAGCGGGAGGAATGGCAGGGTGGACTCTTCTGAATGTACTCGCCTGCCGCCGCTGAACTCACTGCAGGGAAGAGGGGGGGTGGCATGAAAGGTCTGCACTGAGGGCGGGAGCTGCCCAACACTTCTCATTAAAAAGCTTGTTAATATGAGAGTTTGGCCAGCTGCCGCTCCCCCTGTAGACCTTCCGTGACTCCCGCCCTCCTCCCTGCTGTGAGCTCAGCAGAGACAGCAGCATGCAAGTACATTCAGAAGAGGAGTTCACCCTGCCATTCCTCCCACCCTCTTCCCTGCTGTGACTTCAACAGCAGTGGCAGTGGCAGACAAGTGCATATGGAAGAGGAGTCCACCCTGCCACTCCCCCAGTCCTCTTCCCTGCTGTGACTTCAACAATGGTGGTGGTGGCAGGCAAGTGCATACAGAGGAGTCCACCCTGCCAAATGCTGTGATTTTTATCAGCTGCAGTGGCGGGAGGAGAGTAGTCCACTCAGGCTGCTAAGTGGTGCCACCGCGGTCCAGACGGGACTGTCACTCAGTCCGTTTCCGGACCACGGCCCACCATTCAGTGACGCCTGCCCTAGACAAAATTGAGTAATTATCTCTTTCAAGGGATATTATTTATTCCACGGAGTTGGACTTTACATACATTCAATAAAATATTTTTCTTTATATAGTGGTCTGATATCCTGTTTTAGCCAATGACGACCAGGGCCGGTACAAGGTTTTGAGGGGTGCACGGGAGCTTCAGCTCCTCCTGCATCTCAGTGACAGGCGCGGTTGTCACCCAAAAGACCTGGCCAAAGTTGTTGCCATCTGTCCTCACCCGCTGGCTTGCCCACTACCGCAAATGATTCAGTATTCTTTCAAAATTCTGGGTCTAGTCCTGGCATTTTCCAACAGCTTCTGTCTCCACCCGCCCGCCGGCCTGCCCACTCGCTGTAGTGCTTGATTCTGTATTCTTTCATTATTACCTTGCATTTTCTGACAGTTTCTGTCCCAGCCCATGGGCCCGCCCACCATCTGAAGCACTTCCCTAGACTTTTTGCTATAGGTCTGAAAGGGTGGTGGGCGGGATGGTGGGCGGAGACCGAAGCTGTCAGAAAATGCTGGCTAATAATGAAAGAATACAGAAGCAATCACTACAGGTAGTGGGTGGGCCGATGGGCGGAGACCGAAGCTATCAGAAAATGCAGAGACTAGATCTGAATTGATGAAAGAATGCTGAAGCACTACAGGTGGTGGGCGGGGACAGAACTCGTCATGCTGGGACTAAACCAGGGCAGATCTAAGAATACTGAATTATTGCAGGTAGAGTGCAATTTTGTTCTATTTTCATCTGAGGAATGAGCACTGTAGTCACACCTCAGTCACACCTCAGTCTCAGAGTGGGGGACAGACTGTCCCTCTTCCTGTCTTCCCTTGTGATGAGAGGGGAAGACGAAGAAGCTTTTTCCATGGCCAACGGGTGCCACACTGAGAATGAGGTGGAAACTACAAGTACACATCAGGACAGGGGGGCGCAGTTTGCCATCTGTGCCCTGGGCACTGGATGACCTTGTCCCAGCACTTATCACGACAACCATGTTTTTTCTGCGAACAACACATTACAGTTTATTTTTAATTTTACACATTTTTCATGTATTCGAAAAAAGAAATGATATAAGATCATGAAACAAAGATGTCTGCAACCCTAAAGTTTGGCATCACAATCCCTAGATGGCTTATTCACACATATGAGCCTGTTAACATTTAGTGCTGATTTAGGCCTCGTACACACGGCCGATTTTCTCGGCAAGAACCAGCAAGAAACTTGCTGGCAGAGAGGTCTTGCCGAGTAAATCGGTCCTGTGTACGCGGCTATCGGGTTTCTCGTCGAGAAAACCGACAAGAAACCTCGACGAGAAAATAGAGAACCTGCTCTCTATTTTCTCGTCGAGATTCTCCTCAGCATGCTTCTCGACGAGAAAAGTGAGTGTGTGTACACTTACCTGTCCTCCCGGAAGCCCGCGCATGTTCGAAATGAATTTGACGCATGCGCGGTAGCTTCCTAGGCATACGTAGGGTATACCAAGATGGCGGCGACGGCATCGAATGTGACGAGCGCATGCTCGTCGTAGTCGATGATGTCACCGCGTACGCTCCATTCAAAGAACCGCGGGTTCTTTGAAACGAGCGTGTGTACACTCGGCCGGGACAAGTTTCTTGTCCAAGAATCTCGTCGAAAAAAAACGACATGTTTTTTTCAACGAGAATCTCGGCCGTGTGTACTTGTCCATTGTGCATTTCAAGTAGAAATCCCTGCCTTTCCTAATGTACAGGTCCTTCTCAAAAAATTAGCATATTGTGATAAAGTTCATTATTTTCTGTAATGTACTGATAAACATTAGACTTTCATATATTTTAGATTCATTACACACAACTGAAGTAGTTCAAGCCTTTTCTTGTTTTAATATTGATGATTTTGGCATACAGCTCATGACAACCCAAAATTCTTATCTCAAAAAATTAGCATATCACGAAAAGGTTCTCTAAACGAGCTATTAACCTAATCATCTGAATCAACTAATTAACTCTAAACACCTGCAAAAGATTCCTGAGGCTTTTAAAAACTCCCAGCCTGGTTCATTACTCAAAACCGCAATCATGGGTAAGACTGCCGACCTGACTGCTGTCCAGAAGGCCATCATTGACACCCTCAAGCAAGAGGGTAAGACACAGAAAGAAATTTCTGAACGAATAGGCTGTTCCCAGAGTGCTGTATCAAGGCACCTCAGTGGGAAGTCTGTGGGAAGGAAAAAGTGTGGCAGAAAACGCTGCACAACGAGAAGAGGTGACCGGACCCTGAAGAAGATTGTGGAGAAGGACCGATTCCAGACCTTGGAGGACCTGCGGAAGCAGTGGACTGAGTCTGGAGTAGAAACATCCAGAGCCACCGTGAACAGGCGTGTGCAGGAAATGGGCTACAGGTGCTGCATTCCCCAGGTCAAGCCACTTTTGAACCAGAAACAGCGGCAGAAGCGCCTGACCTGGGCTACAGAGAAGCAGCACTGGACTGTTGCTTAGTGGTCCAAAGTACTTTTTTCGGATGAAAGCAAATTTTGCATGTCATTCGGAAATCAAGGTGCCAGAGTCTGGAGGAAGACTGGGGAGAGGGAAATGCCAAAATGCCTGAAGTCCAGTGTCAAGTACCCACAGTCAGTGATGGTCTGGGGTGCCATGTCAGCTGCTGGTGTTGGTCCACTGTGTTTTATCAAGGGCAGGGTCAATGCAGCTAGCTATCAGGAGATTTTGGAGCACTTCATGCTTCCATCTGCTGAAAAGCTTTATGGAGATGAAGATTTCATTTTTCAGCACGACCTGGCACCTGCTCACAGTGCCAAAACCACTGGTAAATGGTTTACTGACCATGGTATTACTGTGCTCAATTGGCCTGCCAACCCTCCTGACCTGAACCCCATAGAGAATCTGTGGGATATTGGGAAGAGAAAGTTGAGAGACGCAAGACCCAACACTCTGGATGAGCTTAAGGCCGCTATCGAAGCATCCTGGGCCTCCATAACACCTCAGCAGTGCCACAGGCTGGTTGCCTCCATGCCACGCCGCATTGAAGCAGTCATTTCTGCAAAAGGATTCCCGACCAAGTATTGAGTGCATAACTGAACATAATTATTTGAAGGTTGACTTTTTTTGTATTAAAAACACTTTTCTTTTATTGGTCGGATGAAATATGCTAATTTTTTGAGATAGGATTTTTGGGTTTTCATGAGCTGTATGCCAAAATCATCAATATTAAAACAAGAAAAGGCTTGAACTACTTCAGTTGTGTGTAATGAATCTAAAATATATGAAAGTCTAATGTTTATCAGTACATTACAGAAAATAATGAACTTTATCACAATATGCTAATTTTTTGAGAAGGACCTGTATATAACCATGATCCACATCTATAAACCAAAGCGTGTTTTAAAAAGAAACTGTAAAGGCTAATTTACACCTATGCATATGCATTACCCCAGATGCTGTACCACCAGTGAATAGCTGTAAATTATAGTTATTTAGGTTGTAATGGCTTTTGAAATAGGACAGGTGGAAGTAGTACACATCATTTTGACACAGGAGGAAAATTTTACACAGTAAAAATCCTGGCTGGAGAGAGGCGCCACATGATTCTGACCTAAAACTCATGAACTACAAATCTGTTGTCCAATATTAGCACCGTTATTGATACTTTGGAGACTTTCAATGGATGAAAGAGAGTAGAGCTTAAAGCAGAATAAACTCTATTTTTTTTTTATATATAAATGGTCTTTAGCTGCTGACTTTTAATAAAGACACATGTCCAGGGAGCCCCCGATGTCAGCCCCCCAGGGGTCGATTCGTCCACTGGCTCGGGTGCAGGCGCCGCCATTACAACTAAAGCCTTGTATAGACGGTCGGATTTTCTGATGGGAATTGTGTGTTGACAGACTGTTGGCTGAAAATCCGACCGTTTGTATGCTCCATCGGACAATTGTTGTCGGATTTTCCACGAACAAATGCTGAATGGTAGGCTTTAAAATTTTCCACGGACAACGGTCTGTTGTCAGATTTTCCGATCATGTCTACACAAGTCCTTCAGACAAAAGTCCAAAGTACAAACACGCATGTTCAGAATCAATGCTCACCAAACACGACATTAGCAGAAGGTGCCCAAAGGGTGGCGCTCAAGAGCTGAAAAACCACGTAGTATTTCTAGTACGTCACTACGTTCGGGTTTGTTGGCCGACAATTGTGTGCCGTTTGTATGCAAGACAAAATCCAGGCACACGCCCTTTGGACAAAAGTCAGACGCTTTGTCTGCGGAAAATCCGATCATGTGTACAAGGCTTAAGGTAATCCGGCAGTGGAGCCTTCAGGCTTTACAGCCGGTACCCTACTGCGCATGCGCGAGTCGCGTGGCAGTTTGCGAATGGCCACCTCATCTTCTGGGGGACACACAGGTCCCAGAAGGCAGCAGGGGAGTAGGAGGAGGGCTCACCGTAGAAGAGGACATGACGTACTTCGGCTAGGACAGAAGTACACTTTGTACTTCTAAAAAGGTAGGAAAGAAAAAATATATATACTGTATATAAATATCCAAAAACAAGGGGTGGAGGGGTGGTCTTTAGTTTAAGACCACCTTGTAAAGTTGGGTGGAACTCTGCTTTAACAACCAGGTCCTTGTTTGCCAGCCTTGCCTGTTCACTTCCAGAAGCTGAACTCTTCTCCCACATAGAGCCAGCATGTAAATATTATGGAGGACCACAATGTGCAACCCACAAACACTCACTCCTATGCTCCTGACCCGACCCCATCAACTGCAAAAGATTGCATTTTGGCAGTAAACCTGTCTCAAATACTGCTAGGACCTGTCTCCCTGTATATGCCTAACATTAAAAACACATAAAATGTAAAGTATGAGCTGGGCATTGCTCCAAGGCTTGAAAAACCTGGCCGTGTGCTGTCATCTTTACAAGAGATTCAATCATTTCTAAATGTGTCTGTCTAAGCATACACTAAAATGAATTCACTTTCCAAGTAGCAAATATATTCACTGCTGTGAGAGCAATCTGTGTTACCAAATTACAATATGGTTTATACTGTGTATTTTTTATTATTACATCCATCTTTGTCAATAAATGATTATCACTAATGTGAATTGCAGATCCACCATCTCCACCCACCAACCTGAGCTGTTTTATGAAGCCTTCAGATAATACCGTGACCTGCACATGGCTGCCTGGTGAAGACTCCCTCTTAACAACCAATGTCACACTTTCAGTTTTCAGGCAAGTGATCTGACAGCACATACCTCCTGGACACAAATGTTTTATTTCCTGTTCATTTTTTCGGTTACACAGTTTCTAATATTTGTCTGTGTTTGGCACAGGTCTGTGGAACAGTGTGTGATGCCCACAAAGAGTGAATTTAACTGCACTCCCTTAATGAGACAGAATTTCTGCACCATTTCCCGTGCCAACTACCATTTTAGCAGGAAACTTGCAGTATGGGTCACTGTAAAAAATGAGCTGGGCTCTGCTACCTCTGCTCCTGTTTGTTTCGTTCCACAAAAAGAAGGTATATAGTATAAGTATGTGGACCTCTTTTGGGTGGTCGTGTCATGAAAAATGTCTCTCCCCAAACAAGATATTGTGCAAAACTTGAGGGTAAATAAGAGATCCAGAGCCTTTGCAAAGTGGAAGAGTGGGTTTTTGATAATAAAGTTGGCAGTGCCTCCACGCAGGACAAGGCCTCTGTTTTCCGGGGATAATAACCAGTAATCAAATCAAAGTAATTAAAAGCAGAGGAACAACTGCAACCAGCATATAATATTAACCAAACGTATATAGATGCACACCAGTATATAAATAATATGAGCTTAATATAATAAAAGATTAATAATAGAATATACATCCAATGTACAAACAGGTATTTTCAGCAAAAGGGCCAACAGAAATCCTGGTGGAATTGTGCATATATACCTGGGTCTATGTAAAAAAAAAAAAACTGCAAGGCAATTCCATAATGTGCTAGTATGCATGAAACTCTTACCTTGGAACAAAGCCCTCCAGCGCTGGAAAGTCACCGCTGAGAGGGCTGACATGTTCCCCCTGTCTTTCTTCCAGGTTCTCAAGCTCCGGCGCTGTGATTGGCTGGAGCTGTAATGACGTGACTCCCTCAGTTCCTGCACAAAGCTCTGAAATTCCGGAAAGGTATGCACCGCTGACATCAGTGGCTGCATGCATTGTGAATATCTTCTAAATGGTGCACGTTTAGGAGATATTCATTTTACCTACAGGTAGGCCTTATTATAGGCTTACCTGTAGATAAAAATTACCAAGCAGAGTTTACAACCACTTTAAAAAGATACCTTCAGATGAATGTTGGAACAAAGTCCAGTTGCAAGGCCCCCTGATGAAGATCCTGATTTGGTGCTGAAAACCTAAAGACAAGGAAGTTCCTTTAATCATTGTTCAAACAGCCTGGAACACAGCTTCTCACCAGCAAAAACTGTGGTGTGATGCTGGAACTCAGAGCCAGCCTATCTGCTCTGCATCTTAGTCCCTAGTAGCTTCTAATTTGTCATGCAACTGGACCTCTATTTACCAAGTATTTACCAAGTGGTCATCAGATGCCTAACCTGGCTCTAGCCTATGCTTATTGCAGCCCCGATCCTCTTCTTCTGGAGTCCCCCGCCAGCGCTCTTATCACCTCCTCATTATCAGGTAGTCGCTCCCCAGTCCCACTGCTACGTCCATTGACACAGACAGTGGAACTTGGCCATGCCCCCCCCCTCCTTTGTCAAATTTCCAGTGCAGATTCTCCTTGTTTTATGTATGTTGTTTTTTGACCAAAGATGGAGATGACCCATCACTGACTGGATCACAACTGCCTTTTATGCCTAGGAGGATGGACACCTTTAGCCAAGTGCTAGGACAGGATTTATTTATTTTCACAGAAAAGATAAAATAGTCCTACCTCAACTGCAGAGATATCTTTGTAGGTAATAACCATTACATTGCTTGTGGTCATATAAGTCTAATTTAGGTGCTTGTTAGTAGGGATGAGCCGAACACCCCCCCAGTTCGGTTTGCACCAAAACCTTCGAACGGACCGAAAGTTCGCACGAACGTTAGAACCCTATTAAATACAATGGACGCGAACGTTCGAAACCTAAAGTGCTAATTATAACGACTAATATGCATGTTATTGTCCTAAAAAGGGTTTGGGGACCCGGGTTCTGTCCCAGGGGACATGTATCAATGCAAAACAAAGTTTTAAAACAGCCGATTTTCGGGAGCAGTCATTTTAATGATGCATAAAGTGAAAAAAAAAAAAGTGAAATATTCCTTTAAATATCGTACCTGGTGGGTGTCTAAAGTATGCCTGTGAAGTGACATGTGTTTCCCGTGTTTAGAACTGTCCCTGCACAAAATGACATTTGTAAAGGAAAAAAAGCCATTTAAAACTGCTTGCGGCTTTAATGTAATGTCTGGTCCCGGTAATATGGATGAAAATCTTTGAGAAAAATGGCATGGCTACCCCATCACCCCCCTACCCCAGCCCATTACCAGCCCCTTTGGGTCTTGTATGGATATTAAGGGGAACCCCGCACCCAAAATAAAAAAAGGCCCTATATACTCTGAACAGCAGTATACAGGCGGTGCAAACAAGACAGGGACTGTAGATTTGTCCTTAAGTAGAATCTGTTTGTAATTTTGAACAGGTACATTGTTTAAGTGTAGCTCCAGCCAAAATATATATTTTTAAGCTTTTTGGAAAACATAGGAAAGGGTTATCACCCCTGTAACATTTGTTTTGCTGTCTGTGCACCTGTTCAGAACATTTCACCTCACTTTCCGTCCCAATGACAAATGTTTTTGAAAAGTGGGGTTTTTATTGAAACAAGGATTGGTGATAAAGCATCAGTAGAGAGGAGACACCTTTTTCCCATATGAACTCTTACAGGAGAGAATTTCCCTTCCTAGGGGTAGATTTCCTCTCACTTCCTGTTGTCTCCTTCCGTTTGTAAGTAGGAGTCGATTGTAAGTTGGATGTTTGAAAGTAGGGGCCTGCCGTATATACTCTGCTGAAATTTGCCCCTTAGATGTTGCCACAACACTGTGAGCTTTCACAGTTACTCTTGGTGGGCGCTGGAACGCCCTGCTGTGAACTATTATATCAGGAATTGTAATTCCATTCCATTGTTGAACAGTGGTAGGAAAAATTGGGCCTTTGGTGGTGGATGGTGGTGCTGGTGCTACAACACTGTCAGCCCTCACAGTTACTCTTAGTGGGTGCATGAATGTGCCCTACTGTAAATTATTAGATCAAGAATTGTAATTGCATGCCCCTGTTGAAGAGGGGCAAAAAAATTGGGCCTTTGGTGGTGGTGGAGGTGGTGGTGGTGTTGCCACAACACCGTAAGCCCTCACAGTTACTCCTGGTGGGCGCAGGAATGGGCCCTGCTGTGAATTATTAGATCAAGAATTGTAATTACATGCCCCTGTTGAACAGGGGCAGAAAAATTGGGCCTTAGGCACTGGTGCCACAACACTGCAACCCCTCACAGATACTGTACTTGGAGCACAGCAATGAGCCCTGTTGCAAAGTATTGCATCAAAAATTGTAATTACACGCCCCTGTTAAACACGGGCAGAAAAATTGGGCCTTAGGCACTGGTGCCACAACACTGCAACCCCTCACTGATACTGTACTTGAAGCACAGCAATGAGCCCTGTTGCAAAGTATTGCATCAACAATTGTAATTACACGCCCCTGTTAAACAGGGGCAGAAAAATTGGGCCTTAGGCACTGGTGCCACAACACTGCAACCCCTCACAGATACTGTACTTGGAGCACAGCAATGAGCCCTGTTGCAAAGTATTGCATCAAAAATTTTAATTACACGCCCCTGTTAAACAGGGGCTGAAAAATTGGGCCTTAGGCACTGGTGCTGGTGCCACGACACTGCAACCTCTCCCAGATACTCTAGTTGGAGTGCAGGAATGAGCCCTGCTGCAAAGCATTGCATAAAAAATTGTAATTACATGCCCCTGTTAAACAGGGGCTGAAAAATTGGGCCTTAGGCACTGGTGCTGGTGCCACGACACTGCAACCTCTCCCAGATACTCTAGTTGGAGTGCAGGAATGAGCCCTGCTGCAAAGCATTGCATCAAAAATTTTAATTACATGCCCCTGTTAAACAGGGGCTGAAAAATTGGGCCTTAGCCACTGGTGGCGGCACCCAGAAACAAAAAAGTTCTTCCAAGCTATCATCAAGAATCGGATCATTGAGGAGGAGGAGGATAGTCAGTCAACTTAACAGGACAGTCACTCAGCATCAGCATCAGTCTTGAAGGGATGTGACATTTGAAAATAAATTATTCTGTTATATCAGCTTCAGGTGCTTGGTAGCTGGTGGTGATCCAAGACTGGTTCATCTTTATGAAGGTCAGTCGATCAACAGAGTCATGGACAGGCGCACCCTGTGATCCGTGACAAAGCCTCCAGCAGCACTGAATGTGCGTTCCGAAAGAACGCTGGATGCAGGACAGGCCAGTAGCTCAATTGCATACTGTGCAAGCTCTGGCCAATGATCCATCCTCAAGACCCAGTAAGCCAGAGGATTTTCGGTGGGAAAGGTGTCCAAGTCTGACCGTGCCCCTAGGTATTCCTGCACCATGTATATCAGACGCTGGCGATGGTTGCTGGAACCGATCATACCTTGGGGCTGCGGACTAAAAAATTGTCTGAACGCATCGGTCAGACGGCCACCTTCTCCACCGCTCCTTCTGTTACTGATCGAACTACGCAACTCGTTGTCCAGGACCAGGAGTTTGTAACCTCCCAGTCTCTGGGAACGCGTTGTACAGACCTTTCTGCAAGGCTTCCCGGAGCTGTCTCATGCTCTGCTCCCTCTGCGATGGCAAGATAATGTCCGCAACCTTATCCTTGTACCGTGGATCAAGGAGAGTGGCCAGCCAGTAATGGTCCCTCTCCTTGATCTGAAGAATACGAGGATCCTTCCGCAGACTTTGCAGGATCAGGGAGGCCATGCAGCGTAGGTTAGCTGAGGCATTCGGTCCGGAGTCCTCTGGGTCACTAAGGACGACATGATCCGCAGCCACCTCCTCCCAGCCACTTACAAGTCCACGGGTTTCTTGGGACTGTAAATCATCCCTAAAAGACTGCTGCTGTTGATGCTGAGTGCCATGCTCCACCTCAATGCTGACACAATCCTCCTCCTCCTCCTCCTTCTCCTCCTCGTCCTCTTCCTGTGTGATGGGTGGGACACAAGGAACACTGTCTGGGTAAAGGGGGCCTTGAGAGGCAAGGAAGTCCTCCTCTTCCTGCCTCTGTTCTACCTCAAGTGCCCTGTCCATTATTCCACGCAGCGTATGCTCCAACAGGTGGACAAGAGGTACAGTGTCACTAATGCATGCACTGTCACTACTCACCATCCTCGTGGCCTCCTCAAATGGTGCCAGGACAGTGCATGCATCCCTGATCATGCCCCACTGGCGTAGTGAAAAAAACCCGAGCTCCCCTGACCCTGTCCTGGTGCCGTAGTCGCACAGGTACTCATTGATGGCCCTCTGCTGCGTGTGCAGCCGCTGCAGCATGGCCAACATTGAGTTCCACCTGGTGGGCATGTCACATATAAGGCGGTTCTTGGGCAGGTTCAACTCCTTTTGCAGCTTAGCCAGCTGAGCACTGGCATTATATGATCTGCGGAAATGCACACAGACTTTCCTGGCCTGTCTCAGGACATCCTGTAAACCCGGGTACCTGCCCAAGAACCGCTGCACCACCAGGTTAAGGACGTGAGCCACACAGGGCACATGGGTCAGTTGTCCCTGTCGGAGGGCGGAGAGGAGGTTGGTGCCATTGTCGCAAACCACCATTCCTGGCTTAAGCTGGCATGGCGTCAACAACCTCTCGGCCTGCCCCTGCAGAGCTGACAGAACCTCTGCCCCAGTGTGGCTCCTGTCCCCCAAACACACCAGCGCAAGCACGGCATGGCATCTTTTTGCCTGCGTACTTGCGTAGCCCCTTGAACGCCTACGGAGCACCGCTGGTTCCGAGGACAAAGCACAGGACAAGGCCATGGAGGAAGAAGAAGAGAAGGGGGTGGAGGAGAGAGGTGTGTCACAACCAGTAGTAGCATTTTGGAGGCGTGGCGGCGGAACAACCTCCAACACTACTGCACCTTGTCCTGCATCCTTCCCAGCTGCCAAAAGAGTGACCCAATGGGCCGTGAAAGAAAGGTAACGTCCCTGTCCATGCCTGCTGGACCATGAGTCAGCGGTAATATGCACCTTACCGCTGACCGCCCTGTCCAGCGAGGCATGGACATTGCCTTTCACATGCCGGTAGAGAGCCGGAATCTCCTTCCGTGAGAAAAAGTGGCGTTTGGGAACCTGCCACTGAGGAACCGCACATTGCATAAACTCACGGAAGGGGACCGAGTCTACCAACTGAAAAGGCAGCAGTTGAATTGCTAGCAATTTAGCCAAGCTAGCATTCAACCGCTGGGCATGTGGATGGCTGGGAGTGAACTTCTTTAGACGGTCCAGCAGCTGGGGCAGGGAAATTTTCTTGCTACAATCGGACGTCGGTGTACTGCTAGCAGAGTGCCCGCAAGTACTTGGCTGTGACACACCTAATTCTACACCTTCATTCCTCTCAGTGCAGGTTTCAGAGAGGACTGAAGGTATAGTGGGGTTGGAGATCCCAGCTGATGAGGAGCAAGGAGAGGTCCGCTTTGTTCTTTGCTGTGGGTCTTTAAGGTACGCTTGCCAACGAGCTGCATGGCAGGTCAACATATGTCTAGTCAAGCAAGGGGTGCCCAAGCGGCTGATGTTTTGGCCACGCGAGATAAGCTTGAGACATATGTTGCAAATAGCAGTGGTGCGATCTGATGCACTCGACTCAAAAAAGGCCCACACCAAAGAACTTTTGGAATAATGGGCAGAGGCAGTGCCCTGCACAGGTGGAGGTCTGCGGTGTGATTCAGTCGGTGTGCTGCCTTTACGCTGGCCCCCGGAGGGCATCCTGCCTCATTGGAGATGTGCCTCCTCCTCATCCTCCTCCTCCTCCTCTCTCCTATCAGGCACCCACGTGGAGTCAGTGACCTCATCATCCCCTCCCTCCTCATCACTGGAGCCAATCTGGCAGTATGCTGCAGCTGCTGGAACATGACTGCCAGATTGCTGTCCTTCTTGAGCATCCCCTCTCTCTGCGCTCACGCTATTGCCTTCCTCTAGCTGGGTATCATCATCAGACCCTTTCAAACGCTGGGCATCCTCCTGGAGCATGTACCCAACACTGTGCTCAAATAGTTCGGGGGACTCCTCAGGAGGACATGGTGGGTCTAGGGAAGGAGTGACTGATGATGACATTGATACGAGGGAAGAGGACGCTTTGGTAGCTGCTTTGCCAGTACCCTGAGCCTGGGTGAGAGAGGATGAGGAGGATGAGGAGGGCTTGGTCATCCACTCTACCAAGTATTCGGCATGATGCGGCTCAACACGTCCAGCTGCCGAAAATAAGGACAAGCGTGTCCCATGGCCACGTGCTGATGACAATGCACCGCGTCCACGACCAGCACTGTTGCCCCCAGACACAGAGCCTGCTTGCCCTCTTTTATTGGCTCGTGACTGTCTGCCTCTCTTTGTTGGCCTTCCAGACATAGTAATGGCCTGCAGGGAGATGGTAAAACCAGCAATTGGGTAGTGTATATTGTGCTGGAGGCACACAACACCCACTAACTCCTGCAGATGCCTGTATTAGAGAACAGTAATGACGGGTATATGCAGTTGTACACTGTGCCACTAACTCCTGCAGATGCCTGTGTTAGAGAACAGTAATGACGGGTATATACAGGTGTACACTGTGCCACTAACTTCTGCAGATGCCTGTATTAGAGAACAGTAATGACGGGTATATACAGGTGTACACTGTGCCACTAACTCCTGCAGATGCCTGTATTAGAGAACAGTAATGACGGGTATATACAGGTATACACTGTGACACTAACTCCTGCAGATGCCTGTATTAGAGAACAGTAATGGCGGGTATATACAGGTGTACACTGTGCCACTAACTCCTGCAGATGCCTGTGTTAGAGAACAGTAATGACGGGTATATACAGGTGTACACTGTGCCACTAACTCCTGCAGATGCCTGTATTAGAGAACAGTAATGACAGGTATATACAGGTGTACACTGTGTCACTAACTCCTGCAGATGCCTGTATTAGAGAACAGCAATGATGGGTATATACAGGTGTACACTGTGCCACTAACTCCTGCAGATACCTGTATTAGAAAACAGTAATGACGGGTTTATACAGGTGTACACTGTGCTACTAACTCCTGCAGATGCCTGTATTAGAGAACAGTAATGATGGGTATATACAGGTGTACACTGTGCCCCTAACTCCTGCAGATGCCTGTATTAGAGAACAGTAATGACGGGTATATACAGGTGTACACTGTGACACTAACTCCTGCAGATGCCTGTATTAGAGAACAGTAATGACGGGTATATACAGGTGTACACTGTGACACTAACTCCTGCAGATGCCTGTATTAGAGAACGGTAATGACAGGTATATACAGGTGTACACTGTGCCACTAACTCCTGCAGATGCCTGTGTTAGAGAACAGTAATGACGGGTATATACAGGTGTACACTGTGCCACTAACTCCTGCAGATGCCTGTATTAGAGAACAGTAATGACGGGTATATACAGGTGTACACTGAGACACTAACTCCTGCAGATGCCTGTATTAGAGAACAGTAATGGCGGGTATATACAGGTGTACACTGTGCCACTAACTCCTGCAGATGCCTGTGTTAGAGAACAGTAATGACGGGTATATACAGGTGTACACTGTGCCACTAACTCCTGCAGATGCCTGTATTAGAGAACAGTAATGACGGGTATATACAGGTGTACACTGTGCCACTAACTCCTGCAGATACCTGTATTAGAGAACAGTAATGATGGGTTTATACAGGTGTACACTGTGCTACTAACTCCTGCAGATGCCTGTATTAGAGAACAGTAATGATGGGTATATACAGGTGTACACTGTGCCACTAACTCCTGCAGATGCCTGTATTAGAGAACAGTAATGACGGGTATATACAGGTGTACACTGTGCCACTAACTCCTGCAGATGCCTGTATTAGAGAACAGTAATGACGGGTATATACAGGTGTACACTGTGCCACTAACTCCTGCAGATGCCTGTATTAGAGAACAGCATTGACAGATATATACAGGTGTATATTGTGCTGGGGGCACACAACACCCACTAACTCCTGCAGATGCCTGAGAAAAGAATAGAACATAGAACACACTGTCCCTGCCTATGTATCTCTTTCCCTGCCTGCCTATCTAGCTTAGAGAACAGCAATGACGGATATATACAGGTTTATACTGTGCTGGGGGCACACAACACCCACTAACTCCTGCAGATGCCTGAGAAAACAATAGAACATAGAACACACTGTCCCTGCCTATGTATCTCTTTCCCTGCCTGCCTATCTAGCTAAGAGAACAGCAATAAAGTGTAGATCCAGGTGTATACTGTGCTGGAGGCACACAACATCCACTAACTCCTGCAGATGCCTGAGAAAAAAATAGAACACAGAACACACTATCCCTGCCTATCTATCTCTTTCCCTGCACGCCGGAACACACTGCACAAGGCCGCCGCGCTGGTGGCCTTTTATAGTGTGGGGCGTGTACTAAACCCCCCTGAGCTATGATTGGCCACAGGCATCCTGCCTGTGGCCAATTATGGCTCTCCTCGCTGCCGGCGCTGTGATTGCACTGTGACCCCGCATGCTTGGCCAATCACAGCGCCGGGATTGCACTGCGATGGCGCAGCGTATTGTGGGCCGTTCGCGTCACTCGAATTTGGCGCGAACGGCCCATAACGTTCGATCTTCGTCGAACGATCGAACAGCCGATGTGCGAGTCGAACGTGTGTTCGACTCGAACACCGAGCTCATCCCTACTTGTTAGCAATGCATCTAATTATATTTGGAAATCGCATCATTCAATAAATATATTCACTTTTTTTTTTACTATTTTAATTGTAACTTTTTGATACATTAAGATTAAACTTTAGAGGCTTACGTTGTGTGTTAAGTGTTGAGGTGTAAGCTTAAGTGAGGGTTAAGTGTTATGCCGTGTACACACGATTGGTTTTCCCATTGGAAAAAGTCAGATGTGAACTTTTAAATGGAAATTCCGAACGTGTGTATGCTCCGCCGGACTTTTTCTGTCGGAATTCCCTGTCATCAAAAGTTTGAGAGCAGGTTCTCTATTTTTCCGAGGGGAAAAATTCCTATCGGGAAAAACATTTGTCTGTATGCAATTCCGATCGGAAAAAAAAATGCATGCTCGGAAGCATTGAACTTATTTTTCTCGCCTCGTCGTAGTGTTGTACGTCACCCCGTTCTTAACACTCAAAAGTTCAGAAAACAAGAAAAGCTTGAGCGGAATTCTGTAGGAAAAACCATCCAAGGTTTTTCCGACGGGAAAACCGATCGTGTGTACGTGGCATTAGGGTTAGGTTAAAGGTTATGTTTTGGGAGTTAAGGTAAGGGTTAAGTATTGTGGAGGAAGAGTTATGTTAATTTAGGGCTGAAGTCACACTTTAAGGCCCTGTTCACACCTAACGCAATATCACAAAAAATCGCACTGTGGGCAAAAGACCACCGTTTTCAAAGTGCCTTTGCCTAAGTTTTGTAATTTTGGTAATCAGCATGATGGCCATTTAAACAAGCATTTTAAGAAGGAGAAGTCAGCAATGGCAGCCTTCATGTTTCTTTCAAATGCTCATCTTATATACCAACCCAAGTATTTTAATCTCAAAATAACTACAGAGCATAATGTGTGAAGCACAATACACATGATAGCTTCATGGAAGTTCTGTCTTTGGCAATATATCTAGCTATGAAAAATAAAAGCAACAAGTATCAGGTGTTGGATATAAACAATATATTCACTTTTATTTTATTTTAATTTTGTATGTGAGACCCACAAAGCAGCTAGAAGATGTTTTTTTTTTTAGAGGACTCTATAATGGAGGTGTATTATACAAACTGCAAAAATAATATCTTTGGAATATGTGTATTTCTGTTTCAGTGAAGCTTGATCCCGTTGTCTTTACCGAAGCAAAAGCCACTACTGGAGGCTGTATTAAGTTGCAATGGACATATGGTAAAGCTAGTTTTGTAAAAGACTTGAAATGTCAGCTGCGCTACAGAAGTGAATTTCAGACAGAATGGGCCAAGGTAAATTAGAGAAACTGCACAGTATTCACCTTCACTTGCTATTACCCTGTACTCAGTAATATAAATGTTTACTCAAATTAGTTCTTGGCAATGCATATTTTTGTTTAGCAGTATTGATTCCGCAAGTACATATTTGCTGGAGCTATAAGATAAGTATACTTTATGCACACTTATCTTCTTTTCAAAAAGTGTCAACATGTCCTGTGATTACAGTTGGTCCTAATTACCTCCAGTTTTGTTATCTAAAAACTGTAGGTAACCATTTTTGAATTCGGTGCTGTAGTAGTGGCACTTTGTAACAGCGGCACTATTAACCTCCCTGGCGGTATGATTCTTTCTGGAATTATGTACCAAAAGCGGTACAATTATTTTGCATGAAAATTTGGTGATATGTATTATAGGCCTGCGATTCTTAGTAATTACTTACTTAAACCTGACCAAACCAGAGTCTAGTAAACATCCCGGGTATGATAAATATGAAACACAAAATTATAAATTATAATATAATAAATAACTATAAATAATTATAAAAAATAGTAATCTAATTATAATAAAAATTATTCAATAATGTAATCAAATCAAAAACACTGAAATTTGCTCAGTTGCAGAATTGTCGCTGTCATTAGATTTAGTGTTTGTTGACGAATTTCCCCACAAATCGCTATCGCTCAATTCTGCGAGTGATTCTAATTTATTATCGCTGCTTTGTAGCTGGTCTAAAACCACTTTTGACATAAAGGGACACTTTTTAGTTGCTATGGACAATCCCCAGTTTACAGGCAGAAAGAACGATTTTTATTATATAAAAGTGCATGCAGGACACTGGGCAGACCACTAGGGACAAAGGGGGTGTGTAATTATTACATACAGTACTGTAATCTGCAAGATTACAGTATACTGTATGTATACTATGTGTTTACCTTTTTGAATTTGCCGCCCAGTTCCGCTCCCTTGCGCCGCTGCGGCTCGCAGGGAACGGAACTAGGAAGTCAGATGGGGTCGAAAGTGCCGACACTCGCCGGAGATCTCGCTGGCGATCACAGCAGAGGACATCATCGCTGGATCGCCAGGAGAAGGTAAGGAAACTCCGCTGCGAGCTCTGCAATGTCTACCCCGAGCGTGACTCGGGGTTACCGATCCTAGCATAAAAAAACAACCCCGAGTCACGCTCGGGATTACCGCTAGGGAGGTTAAGAACTGCCTTGATCGTTTCGATAGAGCTACTGCCTGTAGGGCTTTTTAAATCTGGTCTAAATCTTTTAAAGTAGGGTGACCAGACATCCCCGGTTTCTGGGGACAGTCCCCGGATTGAGGACACTGTCCCCAGACCAAGTTTGTCCCCAATTTTGTGTCCGGATTGGATTTGAACAGGGGCTGGGCCAATTTCAGAGACAGTCAGTGCAGAATTAAAAAATAAAAATAAATGACACACCCCCGCTCCACCGCCCCTATTAGCTTGGGGGGGGGGGGGTGTATTTTTTTTCATTATCTGTGCCCCTTTCTGATGATCATGTGCTGAGCGGAGGGAATATTTCTTCAGTTTCGGGTACATGCCCATTCAGCTCCACTAGCATGTTCTTCTGCCTCGGCTCAAGTCCCGGCCAGCCGCCTGCCTGCTTATCTCATTGCCTTCCATGGCAGAGTGATCTTCCTCCGCTCCCCACCCAGTAGTAGCCGGGGCCCAGAGAGTAAGACTTGACAGGCTGTGAGGCAGGCAGCGCATAGTTGCCAACATTGCAAAAAAAACATCTGGGACACTTTTTTGTATTGAGGCGGAGCCTTGCAATAATTAGGGGGCGGGGCATTCGTTTGTAGGCGTGTCATGCTGAAATGAAAAATGCGGCGCGCTAACCGCGCCGCGGTGAAAAATGGGCGTGGTTTACGCACGGTAGTGGGTGTGGCTTAAATGGGCGTGGTTCAAAGGGGTGTGGCTACAGTCCGAGGTGAGAGAAAGAGAGAGAAAGAAATAGAAAGAAAGAAGCCAGATCCTACACCACAATAGAAATGTGTAACAAAATTGGCAGATAAGTATACTCCAAAACATCTGTTGGCGCTTCAATCATCCCGACACCATGTTTGTTATGGTGTCAGGGTGATTGAAGCGCATTATTTCTATTATTACATTGTAATATAAAATTAAATCATTCAACTCACCATAATGCCGAATCAGTGGAAGCGTGTCACCTGTCACGTCGCCTGTCACCAGATGCCTCCCCAGCAGTCCGTCCTTGCATCAGGTGCCTCCCCAGCAGTCCGTCCTTACATCAGGTGCCCCCAGAAGCAGAGCCCCTCTTTACAGATCTGTGTCCCCCAGCAACAGAGCCCTCCTTACTTCAGTGTCCCCAGCAGCTGGCAGCAGCGGAGCCCTCCTTTACATTCGGTGTCTCCGGCAGCAGAGCTCTCATTTACATCTGGTGTCCCCAGCAGCGGAGCCCTCCTTTACATCTGGTGTCCCCCAACAGCGGAGCCCTCCTTTGGTGTCCCCAGCAGCGGAGCCCTCCTTTACATCTGGTGTCCCCAGCAGCGGAGCCCTCCTTTACATCTGGTGTCCCCAGCAGCGGAGCCCTCCTTTACATCTGGTGTCCCCAGCAGCGGAGCCCTCCTTTACATCTGGTGTCCCCAGCAGCGGAGCCCTCCTTTACATCTGGTGTCCCCAGCAGCGGAGCCCTCCTTACAGGTCTGTGTCCCCCAGCAGCGGAGCCCTCCTTACAGGTCTGTGTCCCCCAGCAGCGGAGCCCTCCTTACAGGTCTGTGTCCCCCAGCAGCGGAGCCCTCCTTTACATCTGGTGTCCCCCCAGCAGCGGAGCCCTCCTTTACATCTGGTGTCTCCCAGCAGCGGAGCCCTCCTTACAGGTCTGTGTCCCCCAGCAGCGGAGCCCTCCTTACAGGCCTGTGTCCCCCAGCAGCGGAGCCCTCCTTACAGGCCTGACTGTGTCCCCCAGCAGCGGAGCCCTCCTTACAGGTCTGACTGTGTCCCCTAGCAGCGGCAGCCACTGGGCAGGAGTAGAGAGCGACACGAGAACAGCGGAGTTCAGGGGGATATCTATGCTGAGTGCCATATTTACACAGAATCTTTTACTGGCCCCGGGGAGCAGATGCTCTCACCTACCGGCGTCTTCGTGTGTGTGTGCTGGAGGCAGAGGCAGAGGCAGCGGCAGCTCCACGGTCCATGATCATATCCCGGTGTCGTGCCGAGAATGGTTCCCCCGCCGGATTCTGTTCCCCCTGGCTCCAGGGGCGTACCTAGAGCATTTGGCACCCGGGGCGAATCCTATATCTGGCACCCCCCCCACATTAAAATGTAAAAACACCCCACTGTGCCCCCGGCATACCTCTGCATCAACAAATATCTCTTTGTCACTACTGTGTACCCCCTCTCCACAACTGCACCTCTGGACCCCTTTACATTACACAGCACCCTGCATCACTGGACCCCTTTACATTACACAGCCCCTGCACCTCTGGACCCCTTTACATTATACAGCCCCCAGAGCTCTGGACCCCCTGCATGTTACACAGACCCCCTTCAGTTCACATCCCCCTTCAGTGCAGACACCCCCTTCAGTGCAAGACCCTTCAGTGCAAGACCCCCCAGTGCAAACCCCTCCCCCAGTGCAAACCCCCCAAGTGCAAGCCCCCCCAGTGCAAACACCCCCTACAGTGCAGACACCCCCAGTGCAAGACCCCCCAGTGCAAGACCCCAAAGTGCAAACACCCCCCAGTGCAAACACCCCCCAGTGCAAGACCCCAAAGTGCAAACACCCCCCAGTGCAAGACCCCCTCCAGTGCAAGACCCCCCCCAGTGCAAGACCCCCCTCAGTGCAAGACCCCCCAGTGCAAACACCCCCCAGTGCAAGACCCCCCTCAGTGCAAGACCCCCGAGTGCAAACACCCCTTAGTGCAAACACCCCCCAGTGCAAGACCCCAAAGTGCAAACACCCCCCAGTGCAAGACCCCCCTCAGTGCAAACACCCCCCAGTGCAAGACCCCAAAGTGCAAACACCCCCCAGTGCAAGACCCCCCTCAGTGCAAGACCTCCCAGTGCAAACACCCCCAGTGCAAGACCCCCCCAGTGCAAGACCCCAAAGTGCAAACACCCCTCAGCGCAAGACCCCCCAGTGCAAACACCCCTCAGTGCAAGACCCCAAAGTGCAGACCCCCCTCAGTGCAAGACCCCCCTCAGTGCAAGACCCCCCTCAGAGCAAACACCCCTCAGTGCAAACACCCCAAAGTGCAAACACCCCCCAGTGCAAGACCCCCCTCAGTGCAAGACCCCCCAGTGCAAACACCCCTCAGTGCAAACACCCCTCAGTGCAAACACCACCCAGTGCAAGACCCCCCTCAGTGCAAAGACCCCCCAGTGCAAACATCCCCCAGTGCAAACATCCCCCAGTGCAAACACCCCTCAGTGCAAGACCCCCCAGTGCAAACACCCCCCAGTGCAAACACCCCTCAGTGCAAACACCACCCAGTGCAAGACCCCCCTCAGTGCAAAGACCCCCCAGTGCAAGACCCCTCAGTGCAAACATCCCCCAGTGCAAACACCCCTCAGTGCAAGACCCCCCAGTGCAAACACCCCCCAGTGCAAGACCCCAAAGTGCAAAGACCCCCCTCAGTGCAAGACCCCTCAGTGCAAACACCCCTCAGTGCAAACACCCCCCAGTGCAAGACCCCCCTCAGTGCAAAGACCCCCCAGTGCAAGACCCCTCAGTGCAAGACATCCCCCAGTGCAAACACCCCTCAGTGCAAGACCCCCCAGTGCAAGACCCCAAAGTGCAAACACCCCCCAGTGCAAGACCCCCCTCAGTGCAAGACCCCCCAGTGCAAACACCCCTCAGTGCAAACACCACCCAGTGCAAGACCCCCCCCAGTGCAAGACCCCCCAGTGCAAGACCCCTCAGTGCAAGACCCCTCAGTGCAAGACCCCTCAGTGCAAGACATCCCCAGTGCAAACACCCCTCAGTGCAAGACCCCCCCAGTGCAAGACCCCAAAGTGCAAACACCCCCCTCAGTGCAAGACCCCCCTCAGTGCAAGACCCCCCAGTGCAAACACCCCTCAGTGCAAACACCACCCAGTGCAAGACCCCCTCAGTGCAACTCCCCCTCCCCATTCAGTACCTCAGATCAGCACAGCGGCGACACATGGACAGAAGGTCGGGTCCCCTCCCCCTCCGTACACATAAACAGAGAGGAGGGGGAGGCGGCTTCATTCGGCTGTGCTTCTGTGAAGTTAGTCACAGGTGAAGCAAGTGCCACTGTGCCGAACACCGCTCACAGCCCGTGGCCGTGAAAGGAGGGGATGAATGGTGCAGCGGTGACACCCGCACCGCTCCCCCCCTGTATCGCCGCTGACTGCCGCTGCCTAAGTCCCGCGGCGCTGATGCTGTCTGTGCGCTTAAGTCACGGGGGGGGGTGCCGGCCTGACACCCCCCCAGTGTGTGGCACCCCGGTGCGGCCCGCCCCCCACTTAGTACGCCTCTGCCTGGCTCTCGGCTCCTATCAAAACTCCGCCTCCCCAGCCCTGTACATTGCCGCTCCCTCACGATGCTCCTAATACCGCCCCGCCTCGCTTTCTCATGTGTGAACACAGAGAGGGGAGAAGCCGATTGGCTGCTCTTCCCCTTGCCACTGAACACAAGAGGAAATAATCCTCGTGTCTGCAGCGGCGGCCATCTTTTTATAGCCCGCCGTTTTACCCAAACATTCACGATTTTCCCGGCGGCCGGGACGAAGGCAAAAATCCGGGAAAATAGGCGGGACAAAATAAATACGGGACGAGGGTCCCAAATCCGTGATTGTCCCGGGAAAAACGGGACTGTTGGCAACTATGGCAGCGGCAGGCGACGTTCAGAAAGTTGCTGATTGCCGCCATTACTAGTAAAAAAATAAAAATATGTCCCCAGATTTCATTTTAAAAATCTGGTCACCTTAATTTAAAGGGCCTTACCACCAGAAAAGTGGAGCTAATGCTTTATTGAATTACCCTGACAGTGCTTTTATGAAGATGGAGGGGTGTGGCTTATTTTAGGCCACCATTCCCTTTGAGCCTGACATAAACCTAGCTTGCTACCTTTATATTTTTCTGTACAGTACAACTGATGATATCATGTAGCCAGGTAGCATACCCCTCTAAAGACCGAAAATAGGTGGGTGGTTTTACAAGCATGTGTACTTCATTGCCCTTACTTTTCAGATTCCCCAAGTTGACAGTATTTCAAACCTATGATAGGTGGGGTTTTATAAAATGGGCATGTTTTGTGGAACTATGTTTGTATTTGGGGAAAAGTATAGGAGCAGACACTCTTGTGATTCTCATATAAAAGTGGCATGGTTACACTACAAGTCTTTATGGCAGATTCTTGCATCACATGCTGGCTCACAATCAAATAAACATGGGCATGAAAGAACATCACCACATTGCTGAGGTTTTTCCACCCCCTCTAACAACAAGGCCATAAAATGTATTAGAAGCATTGCAAAGCAATTAGGCCTGACAGGCCTAAAGTGCATAACCTCCCATTCTCTTGATTTCTGCTATGCAGAAGATTCTCAGAACAGGATATAAAGGTAGATTTAGGGTCTGTATCAATGGAATTTTCTTTGTGTCAGGCAGGTTTAACATTCCCTACAAGTCTATAAAAATGCAAAACCCACTTGAAGCAGGTCAAATGCAGGTTAACTGCAGGTCAAATCCACTTGTTAATGATTTCTGAGTGATATCAAATGTATCTCAAACTGGTTTTAAACTGACACAACATAGGCCCAATACCCTTTGACAAAGGCCCTTAGGCTTTTAAGCAAAAAGTTGATTTTTGTTTAAAAAGCTCTGGACTATAGTGTTTATTTTTTTTAAATATGAGTGTGCATTCTGCTTTAAATGCCCTGATAGTTACATAGATACATAGTAGGTAAGGTTGAATAAAGACAATAGTCCATTCAATTCAACCTGTGTGGGTG
This sequence comes from Rana muscosa, assembly GCA_029206835.1. Taxonomy (NCBI): domain Eukaryota; kingdom Metazoa; phylum Chordata; class Amphibia; order Anura; family Ranidae; genus Rana; species Rana muscosa. The sequence continues at coordinate 486,319,949 of CM055117.1, read as the reverse complement.
TACGTGTGTCAGTATCTATAGTTATTTCCCATATCCCGGTAGGTTATGCTCTTTAACCACTTGCTTACTGGGCACTTAACCACTTAACGACCGCTCACTGTATATATACGTCGGCAGAATGGCACCGACAGGCACAATCACGTAGAGCATACGTGATTGCCTTTGTATAGTTGGGGGGTCCAATCGGACCCCCCTTCTGTACAGTGAGCGGTGGCTAAGTGTCCGGGAGCGTTCCGGGATGAGGGGGCAGCCATTCGTTTCTGGCCACCCCCACGCGATCGCTCCCGGCGAATGGAAATGCCCCCTCTGTCTGTGTCAGACAGAGGGAGCAGGAGGAAGTGATGTCATCTCTGGTGCGGCGCTCACATATACCGAGCACCGTACAAGAGAAGACATCAGGTCAGTGCACACAACACTACACTGACACCAGGACACATAGGGACATAAATCGCCCCCCCAGACACCCCAGATCACCCCCCCAGCCCCCAGTCACAGTGTCACTGATTGCAGTGACCATTTATTTAGTGATCACTGCAATCAGTGACATTTGTGACTGTAAAAGTGTCACCAAAGTTTAGTCTTAGGTCCAGTGTAGCCCCCTAACCCCCCCTAATAAAGGTTTAACCCCCTGATCACCCCCCAGATAACCCTTTCACCGCCTATCACCACTGTCGCTTAGCGATCATTTTTCTGATCGCTGTCTTAGCGTCAGTGAGGCCGATCGGCAGCCAGTAATTTTTTTTAGGTTCGCCGCAGGTTTTTATAGCGTCAGGTACCCCAATATATTATCTAATAAAGGTTTAACCCCCTTGATCGCCCCCCAGGTAACCCTTTCACCCCCTATCACCACTGTCACTAAGCGATCGTTTTTCTAAACGCTGTCTTAGTGTCTGTGATGCAGATCGGTAGCCGGTAATTTTTTTTAGGTTCGCCGCAGGTTTTTATAGCGTCAGGTACCCCAATATATTATCTAATAAAGGTTTAACCCCCTTGATCGCCCCCCAGGTAACCCTTTCACCCCCTATCACCACTGTCGCTAAGCAATTGTTTTTCTAAACGCTGTCTTAGTGTCGGTGATGCAGATCGTAGCCAGTAATTTTTTTTAGGTTCGCCGCATGTTTTTATAGCGTCAGGTACCCCAATATATTATCTAATAAAGGTTTAACCCCCTTGATCGCCCCCCAGGTAACGCTTTCACCCCCTATCACCACTGTCACTAAGCGATCGTTTTTCTAAACGCTGTCTTAGTGTCTGTGATGCAGATCGGTAGCCGGTAATTTTTTTTAGGTTCGCCGCAGGTTTTTATAGCGTCAGGTACCCCAATATATTATCTAATAAAGGTTTAACCCCCTTGATCGCCCCCCAGGTAACCCTTTCACCCCCTATCACCACTGTCGCTAAGCAATTGTTTTTCTAAACGCTGTCTTAGTGTCGGTGATGCAGATCATAGCCAGTAATTTTTTTTAGGTTCGCCGCATGTTTTTATAGCGTCAGGTACCCCAATATATTATCTAATAAAGGTTTAACCCCCTTGATCGCCCCCCCAGGTAACCCTTTCACCCCCATCACCACTGTCGCTAAGCAATCGTTTTTCTAAACGCTGTCTTAGTGTCAGTGATGCAGATCGGTAGCTGGTAATTTTTTTTAGGTTCGCCGCAGGTTTTTATAGCGTCAGGTACCCCCATATATTATCTAATAAAGGTTTTAACCCCCTGATTGCCCCTAGTTAACCCTTTCACCAGTGATCACCATATAAGTGTTACGGGTGACGCTGGTTAGTTAGTTTGCTTTTTATAGTGTCAGGGCACCCGCCGTGTATATAACCCAATAAAGGTTTAACCCCCTGATCGCCCGGCGGGTGATATCAATTAGGTTTTAGCGTCAGAGAGGGTCTGAGTCACACCCCAGGCAGCGTCAGGTTAGTGCCAGTAACGCTAACACCCACGCGTGAAGCATACACCCCCCTTAGTGGTATAGTATCTGAACAGATCAATATCTGATCTGATCTATACTAGCGTCCCCAGCAGTTTAGGGTTCCCAAAAACGCAGTGTTAGCGGGATCAGCCCAGATACCTGCTGGCACCTGCGTTTTGCCCCTCCGTCCAGCCCAGGCCACCCAAGTGCAGTATCGATCGATCACTGTCACTTACAAAACACAACACACATAACTGCAGCGTTCGCAGAGACAGGCCTGATCCCTGCGACTCCAGTGCTGTAGGAGGTGATTTCACCACCACAGTTAAAAAAAAAAAAGCAAATATGCCGAAGCATTGGGGCAGCAGGGGCGGAGGAGCGATTTTGCTCCTAATGCCGCGTACATACGGTCGAAATTCCGACGGAGGCTTGCCCGTGGAAAAGTCCGACCATGTGTGTGCGGCATAACTTTTTTGCGGGAGGATGCCCCCATGCTTTGGCATATATAAATGGTGCGTGTATGCCCATCATTGGAAGTGGGTGGATGAAGGGCGGTATTCTAATGGTGGGCATACCCACCGATCAATCTCTTTTTTCGTTCAGCCAACTGGCTGCATGAAATAAAAAGATTACAATACATGTCCAACAAGGACCAGCAACGTACTGGTATGTTGCTGGACTTTGAATGTTTATACCAGAATGATGCCTGCGGGTTTAGGTATCATCTTGGTATCATTCTTTTCAGCCTGCGGCCGGCTTTCATGTAAAAGCAATCCTAGCGGCTAATTAGCCTCTGGACTGCTTTTACAAGCAGTGGGAGGGAATGCCCCCCCCCCGGATATAAAAAGCGCCAATGGGAAATTGGGAAAGCATTTTATCACACCGATCTTGGTGTGGCCAGATGCTTTGAGGGCAGAGGAAAGATCTAGGGTCTGGAAGACCCCAGTTTTTTCAAAAAAAGAGTACCTGTCACTACCTATTGCTATCATAGGGGATATTTACATTCCCTGAGATAACAATAAAAATGATAAAAAAAAAAAATACTTGGAAGGAACAATTTAAAAATAAAATAAAAAAGCAAAATTAATAAGAAAAAAAAAAGAAAAAAAAAAAGCACCCCTGTCCTGCCCTGCTCTTGCCCAATGGCGAACGCAAGCGTCGGTCTGGCGTCATATGTAAACAGCAATTGCACCATGCATGTGAGGTATCACCGTGAAGGTCAGATCGAGGGCAATCATTTTAGCAGTAGACCTCCTCTGTAAATCTACTGGGGTAACCTGTAAAGGCTTTTAAAGGCTTTTAAAAATGTATGTAGTTTGTCGCCAATGCGCGTTTGTGCGAAATTTTAAAGCATGTCGTGTTTGGTATCTATGTACTTGGCCTAAGATCATCTTTTTTATTTCATCAAACATTTGGGCAATATAGTGTGTTTTAGTGCATTAAAATTTAAAAAAGTGTATTTTTTAACCCAAAAAATGCGTTTGAAAAATCGCTGCGCAAATACTGTGTAGAAAAAAAAATGCAACACCCACCATTTTAATCTGTAGGGCCTTTGCTTTAAAAATATATATAATGTTTGGGGGTTCAACATAATTTTCTTGCAAAAAAAAAAATGTTTTCATGTAAACAAAAAGTGTCAAAAAGGGCTTTGTCTTCAAGTGGTTAGAAGAGTGGATGTAAGCTTCCTAATGTTGTGTATAAAATGCCAGAACAGTTCAAAACCCCCCCAAATGACCCCATTTTGGAAAGTAGACATCCCAAGCTATATACTGAGAGGCATGTCGAGACCATGGAATATTTTATATGTTGATACAAGTTGCGGAAAAACAACAATTTTTTTTTTTTTTTTTTTTGCACAAAGTTGTCACTAAATGATATATTGCTCAAACATGCCATGGGCATATGTGGAATTACACCCCAAAATACATTCTGTTGCTTCTCCTGAGTACGGGGATACCACATGTGTGAGACTTTTTGGGAGCCTAGCCACGTACGGGACCCCAAAAACCAAGCACCGCCTTCAGGCTTTCTAAGGGTGTAAATTTTTGATTTCACTTCTCACTGCCTATCACAGTTTCGGAGGCCATGGAATGCCCAGATAGCACAAAACCCCCCCAAATGACCCCATTTTGGAAAGTAGACACCCCAAGCTATTTGCTGAGAGGTATTGTGAGTATTTTGCAGATCTCGCTTTTTGTCACAAAGTTTTGAAAATTGAAAAAAATATATATATATATATATATATATTTTCTTTCTTCATTTTCAAAAACAAATGAGAGCTGTAAAATACTCGCCATTCCTCTCAGCAAATAGCTTGGGGTGTCTATATTCCAAAATGGGGTCATTTGGGGGGGTTTTGTGCGATTTTGGCATTTTATGGCCTTCAAAACTGTGATAGGTAGTGAGGAGTGAAATCAAAAATTTGTGCCTAGAAATCCTGAAGGCGGTGCTTGGTTTTCGGGGTCCCGTACGCGGCTAGGCTCCTAAAAAGTCCCACACATGTGGTATCCCCGTACTCAGGAGAAGCAGAAAAATGTATTTTGGGGTGTAATTCCACATATAACCATGGCATGTGTGAGCAATATATCATTTAGTGACAACTTTTTGTAATTTTTTTTTTTTTTTTTTGTCATTATTCAATCACTTGGGACAAAAAAAAATATTCAATGGGCTCAACAGGCCTCTCAGCAATTTCCTTGGGGTGTCTACTTTATAAAATGGGGTCATTTGGGGGGGTTTTGTGCTATTTTGGCATTTTATGGCCTTCGAAACTGTGATAGGTAGTGAGGAGTGAAATCAAAAATTTGCGCCCTTAGAAATCCTGAAGGCGGTGCTTGGTTTCCGGGGTCCCGTACGCGGCTAGGCTCCCAAAAAGTCCCACACATGTGGTATCCCCGTACTCAGGAGAAGCAGCAAAATGTATTTTGGGGTGAAATTCCACATATAACCATGGCATGTGTGAGCAATATATCATTTAGTGACAACTTTTTGTAATTTTTTTTTTTTTTTAGTCATTATTCAATCACTTGGGACAAAAAAATAAAAAATTCAATGGGCTCAACATGCCTCTCAGCAATTTCCTTGGGGTGTCTACTTTCCAAAATGGGGTCATTTGGGGGGGTTTTGTACTGCCCTGTCATTTTAGCACCTCAAGAAATGAGATAGGCAGTCATAAATTTAAAGCTGTGTAAATTTCAGAAAATGTACCCTAGTTTGTAAACTCTATAACTTTTGCGCAAACCAATAAATATACGCTTATTGACATTTTTTTTACTAAAAACATGTGGCTGAATACATTTTGGCCTAAATGTATGACTACAATTGAGTTTATTCGATTTTTCTTATAACAAAAAGTAGAAAATATCATTTTTTTTTCAAAATTTTCGGTCTTTTTCCGTTTATATCGCAAAAAATTAAAATCGCAGAGGCAATCAAATACCATTAAAAGAAAGCTCTATTTGTGGGAAGAAAAGGACGCAAATTTCGTTTGGGTACAACATTGCATGTCCGCACATTCTGAATTCACCTCTGGTCCTCTAGCTACCAAATGGTCCGGGGCTTAAGTGGTTAAACCCCCCTCCTGCCCAGACCAATTTTCAGCTTTCAGTGCTGTCGTACTTTGAATGACAATTGCGCGGTCATACAACACTGTACCCAAATGACATTTTTTCCCACAAATAGAGCTTTCGTTTGGTGGTATTTGATCACCTCTGTGGTTTTTCTTTTTTGTTAAAAAAAATTAAAAAGACCGATTTAAAAAAAAAAAAATAATATTTTTTATATTTTGTTATAAAATTTAGAAAACAGGTAATTTTTCTCCTTCTTTAATGTACGCTGATCAGGCTGCACTGATGGGCACCGATGGGCTGCACTGATGGGCACCGATAAGGCGGCACTGGTGGGCACTGATAGGCGGCACTGATAGGCGGCACTTGTGGGCACTGATAGGTGGCACTGAGAGGTGGCACTGATGGGTGGCACTGAAGGGCATTGATAGGTGGCACTGGTGGGCACTGAGAAGTGGCACTAATAGGTGGCACTGATAGCTGGCAGTGATGGGCACTGATAGGTGGCAGTGATGGGCACTGATGAGTGGCAGTGATGGGCACTGATGAGTGGCAATAATGGGCACTGATCGGTTACACTGATAGGTAGCATTACTAGGTGGCACTGATAAGGCACTGATTGGCATCACAGGTGGGCATTGATAGGTGGCACTTGTGGGTATTGATAGGTGGCACTGTGGGCATTGATAGGTGGCACTGTGGGCACTGGCAGGTGGCAATGGTAGGTGGCACTGGCAGGTGGTGTTTGAGTGCACTGATGAGGCAGATGTGCCTCCTTCTTCTTCGGGACCAATGTCCCTTGTAAACAAGCCGGTGATAGGCTTTTTTTTCTCCTCACGCTATCAGCGTGAGGAGAAAAAAAATGATTGCTGATTCTTTGTTTGCATCATTGGCTGACAGCTGATCACGTGGTAAGGGGCCAGGACCGGCCCCTTCCACGGATCTGTGATCCACCGAGTCTCAGTTACTAAGTGATCACAACGTGCGCCGCGCTTGCCCTGGAGGGGGCGCACGCTGCGCATGCAAAGGGGAGGACGTCTGTTGACGGCCTCCCGGATTTTCAGGTCCACGCTGTAGCCGTCATTTGACTATAGCGCGGGCCTCTAGGGGTTAAAATGCACATCCAAAAGTTTTTAAAAAAAAAATTATACTCCCCGCTGCCACAACCAATTGTGGAAGAGATTTCCATAGCCTTATTGCCCTGACAGGGCAAAAACCCCTGCTCTGTTTAAGGTTAAGCCACTTCTCCGCTAATCTCACTGTGTGGCCCCGTGTCCTCTTACACTCCGAGATATTGAGATATTTGTAAATCTCTATCATGTCTTCATTCAAGCGTCGTTTTTCCAGCGAGAATAAATTTAGTGCTTGTAGTCGTTCCTTGTAATTGAGGTCGTCCACGCCCCTTATTAATTTCGTTGCCCTTCTTTGGACTCTCTCCAGGTCCAACACATCCCTTCTGAGGACTGGTGACCAGAACTGGACGGAGTACTCCAGATGTGGCCTAACTAGAGTTTTATAAAGTGCCAGGATTATCGTTTTATCATCATCACTTATCACTTTTGTTATTGGATGGTTTCTACAATTATAAGCTGGTCACATATAGTTTCATCTACTGTATCTGTATATAGGCTGCAATAATTTAAAACATATGAAGTCTGCAGAGATGAATAAATATTCAGGTGACCATAGTTCACCTTGTAGTTATCACTGCGGGATAGAAATATTAATCTAATCTATCTATCTATCTATGTAACATTTTTTTCTTAGCTTGTAGAAGTATCTTCAGATGAGACAAACCAATGTGGACTGTTGGGTGATACAAAGTATTACTTCGAGATTCGCTGTATTCGTAAAACTCTATCTGGTCAGTGGAGTGAATGGGGGCCATCAATCAGTCAGATCACATCTGAATCAGGTTAGTGAATTTCTCCACAGACTACTGGCACAGAGATAAAAATACATATTTTATATACACCATGGTAACATGTGGCAAACCTTTAAAAGTTATCACCAGTAGAAATTTTTGTATATATAATTGTATTTGTATATATAGAGTATATATAAAAACAACCTTGCACTAAAATAATTGGTGACAGACTGCTGCACTTAAAGCGGAGTTCCGCCCAAAAGAATAATATTAAAAGTCAGAAGCTACAAATACTGCAGCTGCTGACTTTTAATATATGGACACTTACCTGTCCAGGGCACCCGGAATGTCGGGTCCCGAAGCCGATTTGTCCCTCGGCTCTCGGGTGCTGCCGCCGCCATCTTCGGTAAGGGAATCAGGAAGTGAAGCCTTGCGGCTTCACTTCCTGGTTTCCTACTGCGCATGCGTGAGATGCGCTGTGCGATCCCACTGGTCACTGCTGTCTTCTGGGACCTGTGTGTCTCCCAGAAGACAGTGGGGGGGGGGGACAGAGTAGGCACCAGACGTGGCGTAGGTCACTGCGGTCACCACAGTGATCTATGCCCGGAAGTTGGAGCAAATACCTATATTATACCTGTATTACACATGTATCTGCTCCCTCCTCCCCCCTGAAAGGTGCCAAATCTGACACCGGAGGGGAAGAGGATTCCAAAAAGCTGAATAAAGGATTATATCAATAGTGACCTCAGTGACAGACAACTACAATGTAGTCAAATCTCTAGCTAAAAAGCTAGCAAATGAATGACAATAGGTGAAAAACAAAATATTTAAATCAAACAAATATGTGTCCTTATTATCCTTCCTTGAAATCTATTGTGCAGTATCTCACAAAAAATATAATTACAATGTATCAACATAAATATCCAAAATCAGAAAAAACAATGTGTCCAAATGATTTGCTGAGCCAAAAAGCAAACGTGCACTGTTCTAAGTTTTCCTGTATATTAACATCCAGTGTAGTGCTTCTGTGTTCCACCAGTGCTCAAAGAAAAAAAAAAGATGGCCTCTTACCAGATCTCCATGATCTCCATGATCCTCCTCATCATCTTCATCCTCTTCTGGATGTCGATCTAGTGGCTCAAATCTGTTGTGTGTCAAAACACCTGGAGCCCCATGTATGTGGGCATTGGAGGGTGCATTGTAACCCCCTGAATAATCTACTCGGCTCTCAGAGGCCTAATAGTTACCCCTCCCTCCCCTAAAGGGGGACTGATGGTAAGGATGCTCCCCATAATAGGGGGAGGTGTAGCATCCTTGTCCACCTCCTTTATGGTTATGATGTCTGGGGGGGGGGCACCTCTAGGTTTACCATGGTGGAAGCTTCCTCCACACCCCTCCCTTGGGGGTGTACAGTTCCCATGTATAGGGGGTGAATGGGGGTTACTGGCGTATTTGTTCTAGGGCGATCACCCTTTTTATTTGATCTATTCCCATATATGGCAGGATCAACCCTTGCTCCATCATTAGAGCCACCTTGGGTAGGAGGAATAGGGGCGGGTTGGGGCTCTGTCATACCCTCTCCTAGTTTCTCTTGCCATTTAAACACTTTATTGATCCTATAATCATTGACATCCCGCAAATTTTTTTTCCGCTTTTTGGTTCTTTGTGTTTCCTCCTCTAGCACTAAAATATCAGTTGATAACAGTTGATATTTCTATTGAATACCAGACTTTATTCCAATTCCTCATTTCGAGTGTTGATATGTCACTGAGTATTAATATATTTCTCCAGGTAGACGTTTACTATTGTCCCTTGCATTTCAATAATTTTTATATAATATATACTTTTTGATGCAGCAATTATCCCAGAATACAACAAGCTCACCTGTTATGTGGACAATTTTCATATTCTCTTTGCACTATTGGATATTTATTTTGCACTGCACTTAGCACTTTCTTTCACAGGTGATGTACGTTTTAATGTCATTTTTTTAAATGGTATATCATGTATGTTAGGAATGATTGGGAGACTTTTTCTACTAATGATCCCTGTAAACCATGTGACCCGGCTCATATTTTAGCATGCAGGTCGTTCAATAGGCATTTCATTTTTCAAACAGACAGGATAGATAGTTGATACAATTAAAGTTCCCTTTAGAATAAACAAATTTTAAAATATTTTTTAATACTTTTTGATAATATTTTTTGATCATATTTGCCTGTATTTTTTTCTTTTTCTTTTAATGACTCATTTTTAATGGTTTTGTATCACATGTCTCAAGAGAGAAGCCCGTTAGCGGCTATTTATTTTTGCTTTTAATGGACCTAATAAACAGTTGATATGATTTACTATTTGGGGTCAACATGGTTACAATCCAGTTCCGGTGTCCCGGACACTTTAAAAGTTGTTGATGGATGTCTCAGCCCCACTCTCAGCCCCATACAGGGAAATGCATCGGAAGGAGATAGGAGCTGAGACGTTATTGTGTTCCACACTTGGCGGTGCAAGCCAGAGTCGGACCCTCTCTCTACCGCCTATTATTGTTTTCATTGCTGTAAGTGCAACCATTTTATAAAAAAATTACATTATTTTTCTTGTTAAAAAAAAAAAAAATCACATTCTTTGGACGTACTGCACGATGGATGTCTTAGCCCCACTCTCCAATCCCAGATGTAGCCCTATACGGGGAAATGTATCGGAAGAAGATAGGAGCTGAGACGTTATTGGATATTTATGTTGATACATTGTAATGATATTTTAGTGATTTCTAGGAAATATAATATAGACACTAAATAACACAGTTATTGGGGATGACACATATTTTTTTGATTTAAATATTTTGTTTTTCACCTACTGTCATTCATTTGCTAGGTTTTTAGCTAGAGATTTGACTACTTTGTAGCTGACTGTCACTGGGGTCACTATTGATATAAACCTATATACAGATAGCGCACTTTCGATTGTTTTTTGTATTTATTTGTATATATACACTGCACATATACTTTATATACAGTGCATATATATGTAGCGACCTCACCTCTCACTCCCTCCTTCTCTTCTCTGTCAATGTCTCTCGTCTAGGGGACCAGGGAGGAGAGTGTGACGCACCACCAGCCCGTATCCTCCTGTGTGTAGAGGTGTGAGCTATAACCATTTACCTTCGGGCCTGTGCCCCTGTCCAGAGCCAAAAGCTTCCCTTGAGAATGACCTTTAAGGCCTCGTACACACGACCGATTTTCTCGGCAAGAACCAGCAAGAAACTTGCTGGCAGAGATGTCTTGCCGAGTAAATCGGTCGTGTGTACGCGGCTATCGGGTTTCTCGTCGAGAAAACCGACAAGTAACCTCGACGAGAAAATAGAGAACCTGCTCTCTATTTTCTCGTCGAGATTCTCGTCAGCCTGTTTCTCGACGAGAAAAGTGAGTGTGTGTACACTTACCTGTCCGCCGGGAAGCCTGCGCATGTTCGAAATGAATTCGACGCATGCGCGGTAGCTTCCTAGGCATACGTAGGGTATACCAAGATGGCGGCGACGGCATCGAATGTGACGAGCGCATGCTCGTCGTAGTCGATGACGTCACCGCGTACGCTCCATTCAAAGAACCGCGGGTTCTTTGAATCAAGCGTGTGTACACTCGGCCGGGACAATTTTCTTGTCCAAGAATCTCGTCGAAAAAAAGACATGTTTTTTTCGACGATAATCTCTGCCGTGTGTACGAGGCCTAACTCCCAGAAAGCCAAGTTCCACACCATTGAAAGTCCAACACTTATTTATTCTTCAGAGCAATAAATAGTCCTATTAGAGCAGACTGGTTAGACAACGAACAGACAAGGTGGGAAGGAAGGTCCAGGCACAAACATGAACTTGTTACTCTCCTGTTTCAGTGTGTGCAAACAGGCTTGGCGCACGGTCGCTGTCACCGACCGTGAGGGTGGTCGGTGCCACCGATCGGGTGAATTAGACTGGAGGTCTCTGCCACCAACCTGGGTTTCAGTTGGGTCGCTGCCACCGACCATGAGAACGTGGACTACCTTCTTAAGAAGCGGCTCCTGTCAGGGAGAGACATCCATCCGGACGGTCACCAGAGGCCTCCACCGTCACCAGCCAATGCTGCGCTGGGTATTCCGGAAGGTCACTTCTCTGGTCCCCTCGCCCTAGATTCGGGTGTCCAACACCGGAGGACACCCTAGGAGCCCTCAATCCCTTGTGGGACCCAGTCGAAGGTACTGGGCCCCAGGCCTCCAGAGAGTACCTCACCCCAGACTAAAGGTGTCTGGGGTGGAACCGCAGCTCCGTCTCCGGTCCCAGGGCACCCGGAGACTCCACACACACGCACCCAGGCCGAAGGTGCCTGGGCGCGGACCCCGAGCGGAAGCTGTCCACCCCTTTTATCCCCTCTCTCAGCATGCACAGCAGGTTCCCCGCCCCACTGTACCACTACCGCGAGAGGACAAAAAGGCACAGACCTCCAATGGTAGTTCAACCCCGGCCTATGGCGACAACGCCAGCTATAAGCCGCAGGGAACTGGACACCATTTATATCCTCCACTGGCATAAATTGGTCCATGAACCCTAACAATTGCTGCATCTGAGCCTGTTATCACTCAGATGCCTCCCCTAAATGTAACCACCCGCTACATATATATAGTATAAATTGGCAAAACATGCAATCACATAAGCGGCTAACAGGATACCACCAAGACTAAAAATGTATAATCTGTAATAACATTTTTCTAAATGTTTCCATTTTCTGTCCACCTTTGGGTATGTGTGTCCTAATTCAAGAAGAGCACACTTTAAGGGAAAAGGCTCCCTGGCAGCTTGCGCCTCCCGCCAGTTCTTGTCCTCCGGGCCACACTGCTGATGCTTGAGCAGAGAGGAGGTTGGAGGAGATGGAGTCTAGGCTTTGGGACTCTGAAGTTGCTGCTGTGCGCCTCTTTGGGGGTCAAGGAGGCTATGAAGCTCTTCTCCCTCCTGGGCTCCCAGCTGCCCTCTGTCTTCACCTTTCACGCAGGTGTGGCTTCCTTTTGCGGAGCCGCCCACTCAACATGTAAGGACATCGCCGTGCCACACTCCCGCCGCCACCCTCCTGACATTACAACCAGGGGCAGCAGCTTTGGGCTGCACAGTATTGACTGGGCCCGAGGCAGCACACGCGGGAGTTGGGACTGATGGCACCATAGACCCGGATGCCCCCCCAAGCTACGCCACTGCCCACTTGAAGAAATTGGATCATGCTTTGCTGTGTTTTTTTGCCTTCCTCTGGATGAACTGTGGCTTTAGGAATGTGTATTCCATGTTCTCAAGTAATTTTAATAATTTGGTTTCTTTGTTGTATTCTTGTATATGTGAACCTCTTGCCGACCACATAACATGTATGTGCAGGTGGGCCTTTCCGTGCTCATGGTGTCTAAGGTTCTTGTGCTGAGAGCACGCTCACTGCTCCCTGTCTCTATTTATGATCAGGAACTGGCAAGACAGGCTCCTTATCATGTGATCACTGTGACAGTCAATCACATTGATCAATTGATCAGGAAGTCCATCCACCTGCCTTGGGATCCAGTTAAATGGCCATGGTGGGTGGGCAGGAAGGGGTTCATAAAGATGTTATGCTTTTCCTCATGGTTATTTGTACCTTGTGGCTACTGACTCATTATAAGGTTTTTTTTCTTCTTGTTCTTCATGAATAATACATTTAAACCCTGATCTAAGGCTGAGCATTATATTGTGAGCTACAGTGCCCATATACATTTATTGTAAAATTATACACAGAGAAGAAATGTGAAAATATAAAAGAAGTTTCAGCCATGTTTTTAGTGCGGATCTGATTTTTCATATAGAATCTGTAAAATGTGTTTTGTTAAACAAATTATTATTTTTGTTTTAGTACCTACTGGTACACTCGAGACTTGGTGGAAGATACTGGAGACTGCAGAGGACAGTTCAATGAAGATTCAACTATTTTGGAAGGTAATGTTCCAAAACCAGAGCAAAAGAAAAAAAAAGAAAAATAATAAAATAAGCTTTTCAGGCCTAGTGATAAAAATGTTGTTAAAGCTGAAACCCAGGGTTATTGTCTAAATACAAGAGGCCTATATATTTATACTTACAGTGCCTTGAAAAAGTATTCATACCCCTTGAAATTTTCCACATTTTGTCATGTTACAACCAAAAACGTAAATATATTTTAATGGGATTTTATGTGATAGACCAACACAAAGTGGCACATAATTGTGAAGTGGAAGGAAAATGATAAATGTTTTTTTACAAATAAATATGTGAAAAGTGTCGCGTGCATTTGTATTCAGCCCCCCTGAGTCAATACTTTGTAGAATCACCTTTCGCTGCAATTACAGCTGCAAGTCTTTTTGGGGATGTCTCTACTAGCTTTGCCCATTCTTCTTGGCAAAATAGCTCAAGCTCTGTCAGATTGGATGGAGAGCATCTGTGAACAGCAATTTTCAAGTCTTGCCACAGATTCTCAATTGGATTTAGGTCTGGACTTTGACTGGGCCATTCTAACACATGAATATTCTTTGATCTAAACCATTCCATTGTAGCTCTGGCGGTATGTTAAGGGTCGTTGTCCTGCTGGAAGGTGAACCTCCTCCCCAGTCTCAAGTCTTTTGCCCTGTATTTGGCTCCATCCGTCTTCCCATCAACTCTGAGCAGCTTCCCTGTCCCTGCTGAAGAAAAGCATCCCCACGGCATTATGCTGCCACCACCATGTTTCATGGTGGGGATGGTGTGTTCAGGGTAATGTGCAGTGTTATTTTGGCGCCACACATAGCATTTTGCTTTTAGGTCAAAAAGTTCAATTTTGGTCTCATCTGACCAGAGCAACTTCTTCCACATGTTTGCTGTGTCCCCCACATGGCTTCTCGCAAACTGCAAACAGGACTTCTTATGGCTTTCTTTCAACAATGGCTTTCTGCTTGCCACTCTTCCATTAGGGCCAGATTTGTGGAGTGCATGTCTAATAGTTGTCCTGTGGACAGATTCTCCCACCTGAGTTGTAGATCTCTGCAGCTCCTCCAGAGTTACCATGCGCCTCTTGGCTGCTTCTCTGATTAATGCTCTCCTTGCCTGGCCTGTCAATTCAGGTGGATGGCCATGTCTTGGTAGGTTTACAGTTGTGCCATTCTCTTTCCATTTTTGGATGATGGATTGAACAGTGCTCTGTGAGATGTTCAAAGCTGTATTTATACTGAGATTAAATTACACACAGGTGGGCTATTTACTAATTAGGTGACTTTTGAAGGCAATTGGTTCCACTAGATTTTAGTTAGGGGTATCAGAGTAAAGGGGACTGAATACAAATGCATGCCACGCTTTTCAGATATTTATTTGTAAAAAAAATTGAAAACCATTTATCATTTTCCTTCCACTTCACAAATATGTGCCACTTTGTGTTGGTCTATCACATAAAATTCCCAATAAAATACATTTATGTTTTTGGTTGTAACATGACATAATGTGGAAAATCTGAGGTATGAATACTTTTTCAAGGCACTGTAAATGTGTCCTTTGTGGATTTTCTCTAGATCTGTGGGGTAATCCAGCACCAAACAACTCCAGCACTTTGCCTTTGTGCAGGAACTTCCTGTAAAATGGACCGGTCACTGATTAATTCTCTCCTTGTGTAGGGTGACTAGTCTTATAACCAACCTTCGTTCCTACTGTTTACTGCAGGCAGCCTGAAGTGAGTGATCCCACCCACAGCACAGCTTTATGCACAGGATCTCTGCAGCAGAGTGACGATGTTACTGCTATTCACACACAAAGGGGTCTATGTATAAAAAAAATTGATGGACGAATGTCACAAGTGTTGGCCTAGACCATACAAATTCTGGCCATATTTTGCCTAATATGTTGATTTTCTATGATTGTCATCGCCATCTAGTGGCCATGCAATATTTGACTGATTATGGTATTTCAGGAAGTTATGTATATTGTGGCCACTAGGTGGAACTGATGATCACAGGAAATCAATGTATTAGGCAAAATACAGCCAGAATTTGTAACGTCTAAGCAAATGCTTGTGACTTTCTTCTTGAATTTTTTTTTCTACATAAATGCCAACTGATATCTGGGATATTACTCAGACCTGGGCAGTTGTCAAAACAAGGGCACAGTTGTGTGTGTTATTTAGACATTATACTGGAGTACAGTACTGAGAAAAAATAGCACCAGTTCTTTGGATATACCACCTAGCAGTGTGGTGGTGTGTCTTTTTGGCAGTGGTCAGGTTTTAGGAATGGAGAGGGTAGGATGTGAGAGGATTAAATGTAATGCTGTTCGATTGGCATAATTATGTATATGTACAGCCTTCATAATTGTTCTTGAGCAGATGCATGAGACTCAGATCAGGAGAGTCATTTTGGAACATACATTGGGAACATTAGGCCACATGTGACACAAATATGATATTCTATTTGTAATGTTCAGACAAATCTGTTTGGCTAGGTTGTAAGAATACATAATGCCTTTTACATTAAAAATACAAGGTTATTCATGTTTTTCATGAATTGCAGCCAATGGATGCTCTGTGAATAGTATTAGTACAGCAATAATGGGGTTGATTTACTAATGAAATAGAGCATGTTTGTAAAGTGAATTTTAACTTATTGAATATGGTAAAACAAAGTGAAAATCCAATTTGCAAAGAATCCTTGATCATGTACACAGAAATCAAGAAAACTTGCATGTTTGCATATGATTGGATGATTGAAGTCAGCACACCTTTACCTCAATCATTTAAACAAGTGTTTTTTTTTTTTTTTTCTAAAGTGAATTTTAATTTAGCATTTTTTTTACAAACTATTTGAGAAATATCATACGTCAGATACTATTACAAAATATAAACATCCATGTTTACAAAAGTAGTATAACTTTAGTAGGCATAAGAGGCGATAAGTTTACAATGATATATAAAACACAAATCAAATGAAGATTTTTTATTTTTTTTATACTATGTTCATCCAATTACAAACACAAAATAAAATGTCCCCCTATATACTCGAGTATAAGCCGACCCGAATATAAGCCGAGGCACCTAATGTTACCACAAAAAAATGGGAAAACGTATTGACTCGAGTATAAGCCTAGGGTGAGAGATGCAGCAGCTACTGTAAGTGGAAAAGAGGGTCAACAATGCCCATCTGCAGCTTCACTGTGCCCATTTTCAGCCTCACTGTGTCCATTTGCAGCCTCACTCTGCCTCACTGTGCCCATCTGCAGCCCCACTGTGTCCATTTGCAGCTTCACTGTGCCCATTTGCAGCTTCACTGTGCCCATTTGCAGCTTCACTGTGCCCATTTGAAGCCTCACTGTGCCTATCTCCCTGCCTCATGTACCTGATCTCCCGGCGCTGTGACATGCAGTGTAGTCGGTGGCTGTCCAGTGTAACAAAGCCCCGCCTCCTCCTCGTCTGTGACGGAACACTGATTCAGTTTCCCAGCAGTGAGTCAGTGTTCAGTGTTCAGCCTATCACGGACGAGGACGAGGAGAAGGCGGGGCTTTGTTACACTGGACGGCCGCCGACTAGACTGCATGTCACAGCGATGGGAGATCAGGTACATGAGGCTGCAGATGGGCACAGTGAGGCAGGGAGACTCGAGTATAAGCCGAGGGGGGCTTTTTCAGCACAAAAAAATGTGCTAAAAACTCGGCTTATACTCGAGTATATACGGTAAATACATTTTTAAAAAAAGGGTACATAAGACATATCAGTTGTGATCATACCAACAATGCCATAATAAGAAATGAAGATATGTATACAGTATTTTACAAATATTTTATTATATCTTTTCATGTGACAACATTGAAGAAATTACACTTTGCTACAGTAGTAAGTGTACAACTTGTATAACAGTGTAAATTTGCTGTCCCCTCAAAATAACTTAACACACAGCCCATAAAGTGTTACTAAACCTAGTATGAAAATAGTTCATCAACCCCCCCCCCCCCCACAGTGTCCACAGCTTATGAATCTTCTTTTTACATTACATTACTACATAAAGATGGCCTAGGGTATAAGAAGATTGCCAAGATAATGAAACTGAGATTCAGTGCGGTGGCCAAGACCATACAGTGGTTTAACAGGACAGGTTCCACTCAGAACAGGCCTCACCATGGTCGACCTAAGAAGTTGAGTGCACACTGCATCAAATTGATCTGCATGGCGTCCCAGAAGAAAGCCTCTTCTAAAGATGATGCACAAGAAAGCCCGCAAACAGTTTGCTGAAGACAAGCTGACTAAGAACATGGATTACTGGAACCATTTCCTGTGGTCTGATGAGACCAAGATAAACTTATTTTCAGATGGTGTCAAGCATGTGTGGCGGCAACCAGATGAGGAGTACAAATACAAATGTTTCTTGCCTACAGTCAAGCATGGTGGTGGGAGTGTCATGGTCTGGGTCTGCATGAGTGCTGCCGCCACTGGGGAGCTACAGTTCATTGAGGGAACCAGGAATGCCAACATGTTCTGTAACATACTGAAGCAGAGCATGATCCCCTCCCTTCATAGACTGGGCCGGAGGTGCAGTATTCCAACATGATAATGACCCAAAACACACCTCCAAGACGACCACTGCCTCGCTAAAGAAGTTGAGGGTAAAGGTGATGGACTGGCCAAGCATGTCTCCAGACCTAAACCCTATTGAGCATCTGTGGGGCATCCTCAAACAGAAGGTGGAGGAGCGCAAGGTCTCTAACATCCACTAGCTCCGTGGTGTCATCATGGAGGAGTGGAAGAGGACTCCAGTGGCAACCTGTGAAGCTCTGGTGAACTCCATGCCCAAGAGGGTTAATGCAGCGCTGGAAAATAATGGTAGCCACACAAAATATTGACACTTTGGGCCCAATTTGCACATTTTCACTTAGGGGTGTACTCACTTTTGTTGCCAGTTATTTTGAGGGGACAGCAAATTTACATTGTTATCTATGCTGTACTGTACACTCACTACTTTACATTGTAGCAAAGCGTAAATTCTTCAGTGTTATCACATGAAAAAATGTAATAAAATATTTACAAAAATGTGAGGGGTGTACTCACTTTTGTGAGATTATATATATATATATGTAGCGATACCCCCGAAGGGGCTGCTGGATTAATTTTGTGTCCTGCCGTTACCCCACATTTCACCGTCCCAGAACTTAAGAGTCTAAGTGATAATTAGAATAGAGGTGATTGCCAGTCACGTCAGTCTTTTTCTTAATTGCTTTATTAAACAAGTTCAGGTAGAAGGATAGAGGGTTAGGGGAAGTTCAGATACCTTGGTTTTGCAGATCACTAATGCATTTCTTGAATCCAGATGACAACAGCTTTCTGTCTCTGGTTCTTGCGACAACCGGATAGGCCTCTCACACTCACCTAGCAGCCGGTATGAAGCACGGACAAAGTCTCTGCCACAGACTTGAGTGAAAAATGGAAACTCCTGGATAATCCCCTGCCACAGGATTGTTTAACCAGTAGTCTGTTAGTTAGGTCAGCTGCACAGTACCTGAACCTTTAAGTCATCCGGCAGTACTGTGAGGTAGGTTAACTTGGGTGCATCCTCCAAACGAGTCACCAGGCCCTTCCTGAGATACCAGCCATCAGCTCGGTCCTCTCCAGTCAGGTCCTCGCCTGGAATATTCTCCGCTTGAGTGGCTTCTTCCCGCAGGACAGACAACACAGGACCACCTTCAGTTAAGTAGGCCCCAGACAGACTTCTGGGCCTACTTGTAGCAGCATAGCCTCGAGCCAGCAGGGCCCGAGGTAGAAGAGCCAGCAGCGTGGCCTCAGGCCTAGAGGGCCATGAGGCAGGAACGAACCCCGAAGCACATGGCACTGCCTCTTAAATATCCTTCCCCAGCATGTCCAGCTATAAAGAAGCTCCTGATTGGGCTGTTTTCTGCGGAAAACAGAACACATCCAGTACACTGTAATCTTACAGATTACTTTAGTGTATTAAAGTGGATGTAAACCCACTCTCATCAATTCTAAAGTACTGCTATTGTGGTGATCTATAAGGATATACAGGTCCTTCTCAAAAAATTAGCATATTGTGATGAAGTTCATTATTTTCTGTAATGTACTGATAAACATTAGACTTTCATATATTTTAGATTCATTACACACAACTGAAGTAGTTCAAGCCTTTTCTTGTTTTAATATTGATGATTTTGGCATACAGCTCATGAAAACCCAAAAATCCTATCTCAAAAAATTAGCATATTTCATCCGACCAATAAAAGAAAAGTGTTTTTAATACAAAAAAAGTCAACCTTCAAATAATTATGTTCAGTTATGCACTCAATACTTGGTCGGGAATCCTTTTGCAGAAATGACTGCTTCAATGCGGGGTGGCATGGAGGCAACCAGCCTGTGGCACTGCTGAGGTGTTATGGAGGCCCAGGATGCTTCGATAGCGGCCTTAAGCTCATCCAGAGTGTTGGGTCTTGCGTCTCTCAACTTTCTCTTCCCAATATCCCACAGATTCTCTATGGGGTTCAGGTCAGGAGAGTTGGCAGGCCAATTGAGCACAATAATACCATGGTCAGTAAACCATTTACCAGTGGTTTTGGCACTGTGAGCAGGTGCCAGGTCGTGCTGAAAAATGAAATCTTCATCTCCATAAAGCTTTTCAGCAGATGGAAGCATGAAGTGCTCCAAAATCTCCTGATAGCTAGCTGCATTGACCCTGCCCTTGATAAAACACAGTGGACCAACACCAGCAGCTGACATGGCACCCCAGACCATCACTGACTGTGGGTACTTGACACTGGACTTCAGGCATTTTGGCATTTCCCTCTCCCCAGTCTTCCTCCAGACTCTGGCACCTTGATTTCCGAATGACATGCAAAATTTGCTTTCATCCGAAAAAAGTACTTTGGACCACTGAGCAACAGTCCAGTGCTGCTTCTCTGTAGCCCAGGTCAGGCGCTTCTGCCGCTGTTTCTGGTTCAAAAGTGCCTTGACCTGGGGAATGCGGCACCTGTAGCCCATTTCCTGCACACGCCTGTTCACGGTGGCTCTGGATGTTTCTACTCCAGACTCAGTCCACTGCTTCCGCAGGTCCTCCAAGGTCTGGAATCGGTCCTTCTCCACAATCTTCTTCAGGGTCCGGTCACCTCTTCTCGTTGTGCAGCGTTTTCTGCCACACTTTTTCCTTCCCACAGACTTCCCACTGAGGTGCCTTGATACAGCACTCTGGGAACAGCCTATTCGTTCAGAAATTTCTTTCTGTGTCTTACCCTCTTGCTTGAGGGTGTCAATGATGGCCTTCTGGACAGCAGTCAGGTCGGCAGTCTTACCCATGATTGCGGTTTTGAGTAATGAACCAGGCTGGGAGTTTTTAAAAGCCTCAGGAATCTTTTGCAGGTGTTTAGAGTTAATTAGTTGATTCAGATGATTAGGTTAATAGCTCGTTTAGAGAACCTTTTCATGATATGCTAATTTTTTGAGATAGGAATTTTGGGTTGTCATGAGCTGTATGCCAAAATCATCAATATTAAAACAAGAAAAGGCTTGAACTACTTCAGTTGTGTGTAATGAATCTAAAATATATGAAAGTCTAATGTTTATCAGTACATTACAGAAAATAATGAACTTTATCACAATATGCTAATTTTTTGAGAAGGACCTGTACATGTCTTTAATCTGTACAAAAGGTAGAGATGGATTTTTCCAATTAAACGCATTGGCCCACATTGTTGCTACATATGTATGGAATAATTTTTCTAAGGATAAAGGTACATTGGGAATAGAAGAAAATACTGTATATACTCGAGTATAAGCCGAGATTTTCAGCCCTTTTTTTTGGGCTGAAAGTCCCCCCCTCGGCTTATACTCGAGTCATATAAATTTTACATTGTAAATATTACCTGTAAAGAAGTTGCGGCTGCGGCGTCCATCGTTCGAATTCCGCGGCATCCATCGTTCAAAATTCCGCGGTCTCTTCCTGTTCCTTCCTTGATAGGCGAGTCTCAGCAGACACTCTCCGCCTATCATGAACGTTCTCTCATCCTCAGTTTTCCAGCAGACGTCTGTGATTGGCGGAATACCCAACACAGTGTCTGCTGGGAAAACTAAGGATGAGAGAATGATCGTGATAGGCGGAGAGTGTCTGCTGAGACTCGCCTATCAAGTAAGGAACAGGAAGAGACCGCGGAATTCGAACGATGGACGCCGCGGAATTTGAACGATGGACGCCGCGGAATTTGAACGATGGACGCCGCAGCCGCAACTTCTTTACAGGTAATAATTACAATGTAAAAATTTCTTTTTACAGGGAACAGTGGGGCATCGGCTTATACTCGGGTCAGTGAGGTTTCCCAGTTTTTTGGGCAACATTAGGTACCTCGGCTTATACTCGAGTCGGCTTATACTCGAGTATATACGGTAATAAACACATGAGAATAATATAATTAGATGATAACAGAGAGGCTAAGGTTAATACTCTTTGCCATGTTGGTTGCAGCTTTTCACAACTCCAAAATATATGAAAAAAAGATCCTTTGTCATTACAGCCTCTAAAACAGCAATCAGAGGTCTCAGAAAATATGTTATGTAATTGAGATGGTGTAAAATACCATCTTTTTAAAACATTTATAGCTGTTTCTCTAATGGAGAGAGAAAGTGTACATTTACGGAGATTATATTTTCACATAGTTTAGTGAATGAGGTGAAGTTGTCCTCATTTTAATCATCATCATGTGCAATCAAAAGTCTTTTTTTTTTTTCCTTGCATATGATTGAATATTCTTTGCAAATTGAATTTTCACTTTGTTTCACCTCATTCACTTGGATTTGTGAAAATTCTTTTTGCAAAGTGAAAATTTACTTTGAAAGTGAACATTCTCTACTCATTAAGTAAACCAGTCAACACTTTTTGTCGAAAATTGGATTTACATCCTGTTATTTCTCATTGTGGCCTTTATCCTATATAGATGTCACAAATAGAAAATGTTACTGCATCAGGGTCACTATTGAATTGTATGCAATGTGCTCAAAAATGTAAGTTTTTGGTAATACATAGCTTTAGTTATTAATGTGTGTCAAGCAGTGGCGGCCGGTGCTTAATATATTGGGGGGGGGGGGCAAACTAACACCAAACCCACCCATCCCCCGCGCGCGGGAGATAGCCAGGAATGCAAACCCCGCCACCCGCAGGAGATGGACAGGAATGCGACGATCGACCACGCCATTACCTTTGGAGTCAGGGGAAATGAATAGCCAGGCTGTTGATTCTCTTACCGGACGGACAGGAAGTGTGTCCTGAGACACGATTGGCTAGGGAGTCCTAAGACTCCCTGGCCAATCAGGTCACAGGAACTGCTTCCTGATTGGCCGGTGTTCTATCAGAATACCGCTACCCATCAGAAAATGTAACGGAAGTGACGCTGCAAACAAAAAATGCTTATTGCGCATTCGCTATGCGTTCCAACATGGCTGCTATGCGTTTCAATAGGTATTCTAATCTAAAAGAACATGAAGGCGGCAGCGTGACCGAGTGAGGGTGTCTAAAAATGTCCCTCGGCACCAAATGACTATCAGTGCGGGGTGTGCCAAGATTGCCATTGGTGCCTTCTGACTGCAGGCTTGTCTCTGCTTTTTAAATGCAACATCAAAACAGTGTCACAGATGTAAAAATACTGTATTTTAGTATATAAGGTGAGTTTTCTGCTAAAATAAGTGCAAAATGGAAGACTTGGCTGGGTGTAACAACATGTTTGCGGCTGCCTTCATGTTCTGTCAGATTAGAAAACCTATTGGAATGCATAGCGGCCATGTTGTAACGCATAGTGCATGTGCAGTAAGCATTTTTGGTCAAAATGTCACTTTCGTTTTTTCTTTTTCTGATGGTTAGCGGTATTCTGATAGAACACCAGGTGGAGAATCAGGAAGACAATAGCGAATATTAATTTGCTATTGTGACACAACTGGGTGAGCTCGGGTCATAGTGCTCTGCCCCCCCCGAGCCCATCCTTTTTTGACGCCAGTTAGAGCTCTAATCACGTACTTAAAAAAAAAAACATTGGAATACATACGTCCAGCGCCCTGCATGTAAATTAGGGGATGAGCACATGGATTAGGGGGGCGGCGCCCCTGCGCCCCGTATGGACGGGCTGTCAGTGGTGTCAAGTAAATACTAAGCAAATGAAGCACACAACTGCCAATCAAATGCAAATAAAGGGTGTGTATGATTCCGCGCAAAGGAGAAAAATACCAGCAGGGGAAAAAAATATATAATGTAATATGGTAAATCAAGAGAACTGCTGCCTCTACAGATTACTACCACCTAGGTGGAGTGAATGAATGAAGGAGAAAAATAAGTAGGTGTGGCGCTGTTCAATGGATTATAATTGACTCTCAATGTGGTGGTGATGTAATGTGGGTGTGAATGTAACACCAGTAAAAAATGTGCAAAATTTGGACAAATTAATTATAAGTGAACATAAACATATGCATGTAAATAAGCAATAAATAAATGAATACAAAATTTAAAAAGTTAAACTCCTATTGAGCATTCAAATCAGTCCAGAAAAAATACTAATTAGATATTCAAAAAAGTACTAAAAGTCCAAAAAGTGCTTGTGCTGGTGAAAAGTGAAAAGTGATCTCTAATGTAAATGATCTCTGGATGAAATAAATTCAATAAATAGAGCATTAGATATTCAAAACAGTTCAAGAAAGTGCTTGTGCTGGTGAAAAGTAATCTCTGTTCGTTTTCCCTATTCACAAAGTGATCACAGCAAGTGTGGCTTATCCGTGCTCCTAATGTGCACACACTCACCGGAATTTTCCTCCCCGCTTGGGGTATGTAGCATTCACAGTATATGCCACTGTGTAGCAGCCTATGAGGTATCCCGTCCTGGATGTCTTGGTGGTACTCTAATTGATTACCATGTAAAGGAGGACCCCAATAGTGTAATACTGATAGACTATTTATTAAATAAAAACATGTGGAAACGTACTCACATTTTGCAAAAGCATGTATTGGTGACACTAACGCCGCTGCCCGGAAGTGATGCAAGGACGCACGTTGACTCCGCCCTACGTGTTTCGTCACTCTGACGTCATCTGGAGCGTACGCTCTGTTTTACATTCACACCCACATAACATCACCACCACATTGAGAGTCAATTATAATCCATTGAACAGCGCCACACCTACTTATTTTTCTCCTTTAATCAAAAGCAAATGTTTACCTTTCAGCAGGCTGATCTGAAGAATCTAAGTAGTGGCACACATTGATAAATGATGCCAAGTTTTAGTAAAATGGAAGCGGGTCTAATCAGTTCTTTTCATTTCACATAGCCAATGAAAAAAGAGGAGGCCAACACCAAACATCTCTCATATATTGTGAAGGAACCTACTGATCTTCTTCAACAAGAAACTCTATTATGCAATACAACGAATCTCAGCTGTACATTCTCTCTCCCTCCTGGGAAAAAGAGAGTATTTATCTGGGCTCAAAATACAATTGGAGCTTCTCCAAAAAAAGAGATTATCTTCTTTGCAAAAAATGGTAAGAAAAGGTTATACACATCTAACAGACCATATTTTCCTTAAAAGATAGCTTGCAATGGGGAAAAGCAATCAACCAATCGTTTTAACCTGTGCTATCTGCAGTTTATATGCATACATAAAAAATGGTTATATGCTTATGTTAGTGAACTACAATACTAAATATTTCCACCAAAGTGCAATTGCGTATTATCAGCACTGACATGTATTTCCATATCAGACCTGAAATATTACCTAAAAAGTGCTGCTCTGTAGTAAACATATATACTATTAAAAATGAAGGAAAACAAATTTTGTCCAGCATGCTGGAAAATAAATATAACCACTCTCATTTAAAGATTTCTTATCAAATGTATGACTAAATAAAAAAGTAAATAGTATTTAATAACAGCATGTACAAATAAGTTCCTTCAGTGCAAAATTCATTGTCAATTGTATCAGTGTAGCCCAGTTCATTAAAGCAGTCTAACTCCAGTGCTTATAAAGTAAAGTGCCTAGTGCTGTAAACAAGAATGCCATCCAAGTGCTTCATACCTTGTGCTCTTTTTGCACTCATCTCTGTTTTTCATCCATAAATATTTTATAGGTCAAATATACGCCTTCCCCGCTAAGGGGTTAAATCCACGCTTTTTGATCCTCTAGGGCACAGGTGTCAAACACAAGGCCTGCGGGCCAAATCCGGCCCTCCAGGCCATTTTATGTGGCCCTCACACCTCTACTGCAGGAGAGCTCCAGCCCTCTTCTGGTCCTGCGCCAAGACCCCTACTTTCTGCTTTCAAGCAATGCATCCAGCTTCTTCCCAGCAGCAGCATAAGGAAATGGGGGTGCACTGTGATGTAAGGGAGAGTGGGGGACTCAACTTCTGATGGTGAGATGGCTCTTGACATCTAATGTAAGGGGAGGGGATGTGCTGGACATCTAATCTTACAGATACAACTGGCCCTTTTGAGATCAATCATAATGCTGATGCGGCCCACAATGAAATTGAGTTTGACACCCCTGCTCTAGGGCATCTCTTCATCTCCAATATTCACTTTTCACCGTTCCCTTTAAGTGGGTAATGGCTCCAACGTTCAGAGAATGAATCCTCTGAAGAAGTCACATGTGTAGTGGTGTAACGCGTAAGGGCAAAGCCAGTGACGCCCTTACGCTATTCCTAAAAGTGAGCAGGCACAAGGCTGAGCAGTGCTGCTCACGATCCACAACGATCTTAAGAAGATATACACATTGTTTTACGGCAGTGCACGGGATCTAGTGTACATTATCAAGCAAGTTCATTTATTGCTTTAATAAATTAAAAAGATCACTCGTATGTGTTTGTTTTGAGCAGACTCTGATGATGGAGCAAGGATAAAAGGAAGGTTGGAGCCAATACCCAGTTAAAGAGAAAAAACGTGTTGAAAGACCATGGGTTTGGCCCCTAAAGGGGAACACTAATATTTTATCAAGACCTAGACCAGTGTTTCTCAATTCGTTCTCAAGGCACACCAACAGGTCATGTTTTCAAGCTTTCCATTATTTTGCACAGGTGATTTGATCAGTTTTACAGCCTTAGTAATTACCACAGCCGTTTCATCTGAGGGAAATCCTGAAAACATGACCTGTTGGTGCGTCTTGAGGACTGGAATTGAGAAACAGTGAGCTAGACACTAAGATTTGACCTAGGAAATATTTCTAAGTCAAAAACAGAGGTGAGCGCATAAAAAAAGCACAAAGGGTGAATGGAAGGCACTCTTGTTACATTCTGACATCTAAACTCGTCTGATCAGATGCCAATTACATTACTTCATGAGCTTGCACTGGTGCATTAGTACATAGGCAGGCTTTACTGTTTTGTTCTATTCGATTAGACCTCCCTTTTTCACTACAGGAGATCCAGTTCGTAAAATGTATGTGTCGCCTAATGATGATTACAGCCTACGAGTGGAGTGGGAAGCACAAGTTTCATCTATAGCCTATGTGTTGGAATGGTGTAAAAGCGCTCAGCTGCCCAGCTGTGAAATTAATTGGAAAACTGAGTTTGAAGGAAGCACTCACTCAATTCTGCATGGTAAGCACACACTGAGCATTAATATACAATATTGATTAAGTGTATTGTAAATAGAACTGTAGCTCCGGGTCCCGATCCCTTGGTTTAAGGGACCGGACTGGGTTTTTCCTTTTTCTTGAGTCTGCAGCAAATTACCTCCCCCGAGTGGATCCTTTAGCTCCGCTGTCAAGGCAAACAATAATCTCCAGGAATAAGGCCAATGTCCACACTTGAGTAAAACCTAATCAGCAAGGCTTTATTCTTTTTGAGTCAACTCGAACAGAGGAAGAGTAGAAGTTGAAAGAAGTAGGGGAAGGTTCAGGCACGCAACACTTAAGTTCAGTATCTACACTCGTCGCCACTCAAGCCTGAGTGGGTATTGCTCACCCGGATAGTACCTATGACAGGGGTCCTAGCAGCCAGGATGGAGCACGGACATCAGAGACAATGAATCCCCTCTAGGTAAGTCTCCAGGCCTCTCCCCGAGAAAGCAGTACCGTCGCTAATCTCCGCCGGGACTGATCCTTCCCTGGACTCCTTTCCTAAAGATGGGCCCCCTTCAAGCGGGCAGCCTGGGATCCTTCTCTGAAGCGTAGGCCCTAGTCAGCGGAGCTGGGCCTACAATGCAGCAACAGGATCTCGGGCTGAAGGTGCCCGAGGCCTAAACACACTCGCGCAACTCGTGCCATGTAGGCCACGAGGCACACTCCCCGAACCAGAGGTCCCCCCTGAACGTCTTGCGGTCCCCCTGGAATTGCTCCACGCCAAATGGCGTCTGCCCCTTTTGTACCCTCTCCCAGCATGCACAGTGGGTAGACCATGCCCACTGTATGGCTGCCGAGAAAGGACACCCAAGGTGCTGTGATACCCCCATAGTTTAACCTATGCCGGCGGTGACAGTGCCACCTGCAGGCAACGGAGAACACTACTGCCGGGCAGTACCACACCCAGAGCAGAACAACAATTGAATCATAATTGGTCTGAGCCCAATTATCGGCTCAGACTACCCTTAAATTTCCACATTGCGCCCCCAAATATTGGGGGGGGGGGCTACACACACCCCCCTCTTGAAAATACACTGTCCCCAGTGGCTAGGAAAATCAAAAACCCTTCAGTCCTGAAGGCCATTGATTTTTCTAAAAACTACAAAATTTTAAACAGATGCCTAAACCAAAAATTGTATTTATTTTTTTCTTTGGGAAGGGGGAAAGAGGAGGAAGAAGAAAAGAAAAAAAATAGCACACAGATAACATTATATCCAGATACTGACATTTCTTCACAATATACATTCCACCCATCACTAGCTATCTATCCCACCCCATTCTCCGGTGGTGTTGATAGCCGCTCCAATATATGCAAGGAAACACATCATGCATAGAAAAATAAACATCCTATCACTAATATTCTATATAAATTTAGAAGTAAACTGCCTCCCCTAGAGGAAGCAATTTCCTTTTCTAAAGATGTATTATGCTAAGTCTAGCATAAAAATAAAGAAAGAAAATCCTAATCATGAGTAATGCAGTCTTTTCTTTTTCCCTGCAGACCACTGCCACCTAGTGTTGGCAAAATTCCATAGTAGCTGTGCATGGGACTGTAACGCAACACACTGAACATCTTGACCTCAACGTCTTTTCACCATGACCTACTGACTGACTACCCCAAAGTTTAATGCAGAAGAAACTGTCCTTTGTTTGAGGCAGGAGGGAGAGAGAAAAAAAAAAACAACAAGCTCTCCACTTTTTTTTTCTTCCTCTTAAGAGTAGACACATCCCCTTTTCAGCGGGGCAAAGTCACTTGAATCCAAGGCACGGTTTGTCCATGCAAAGACAGGATAAAGAAGCAAACAAATTCCTGTCTGAGTGTCTCAGAGATAAAAGCTTGGATCCGGCAGGGTAATTGACTTTCCACGCTCATCCTGAGTGGTGATTAGTGATGAGCCGAACACCCCCGGGTTCGGTTCGCACCAGAACCCGCGAACGGACCGAAAGTTCGCACGAACTTTAGAACCCTATTAAATACAATGGATGCGAACGTTCGAAGTCTAAAGTGCTAATTATAACGACTATTATGCATGTTATTGTCCTAAAAAGGGTTTGGGAACCCGGGTTTTGCACCAGGGGACATGTATCAATGCAAAAAGAAGTTTTAAAAACGGGCGTTTTTCTGGAGCAGTCATTTTAATGATGCATAAAGTGAAAAAAAAAAGTCAAATATTCCTTTAAATATCGTACCTGGGGGGTGTCTAAAGTATGCCTGTGAAGTGCCACGTGTTTCCCGTGTTTAGAACTGTCCCTGCACAAAATTACATTTCTAAAGGAAAAAAAGCCATTTAAAACTGCTTGCGGCTTTAATGTAATGTCTGGTCCCGGTAATATGGATGAAAATCTTTAAGAAAAATGACATAGCTACCCCATCACACCCCCCCCCCCCCCTTACCCCAGCCCATTACCAGCCCCTTTGGGTCTTGTATGGATATAAGGGGAACCCCGCACACAAAATAAAAAAGGCCCTATATACTCTGAACAGCCGTATACAGGCGGTGCATACAAGACAGGGACTGTAGGTTTGTTCTTATGTAGAATCTGTTTGTAATTTTGAACAGGTACATTGTTTAAGTGTAGCTCCAGCCAAAAAATCTATTTTTAAGCTTTTTGGAAAACATAGGGAAGGGTTATCACCCCTGTAACATTTGTTTTGCTGTCTGTGCAGTGTGCACCTGTTCAGAACAGTTCACCTCACTTTCCGTCCTAATGACAAATGTTTTTTGAAAATTTGGGGTTTTTATTGAAACAAGAATTGGTGATAAAGAATCAGTGGAGAGGAGACACTTTTTTTCCCATATTAACTCTTACAGGAGAGAATTTGCCTTCCTAGGGGTAGATTTCCTCTCACTTCCTTTTGTATCCTTCCGTTTGCAAGGAGGAGTCGTTTGTAAGTTGGATGTTTGAAAGTAGGGGCCTGCCGTATATACTCAGCTGAAATTTGCCCCTTACATGTTGGTGTTGCCACAACACTGTGAGCCCTCACAGTTACTCTTGGTGGGCGCATGAATGGGCCCTGCTGTGAATTATTAGATCAAGAATTGTAATTGCATGCCCCTGTTGAACAGGGGCTGAAAAATTGGGCCTTTGGTGGTGGTGGTGGTGGTGGTGTTGACACAACACTGTAAGGCCTCACAGTTAGTCTTGGTGGGCGCAGGAATGGGCCCTGCTGTGAATTATTAGATCAAGAATTGTAATTGCATGCCCCTGTTGAACAGGGGCTGAAAAATTGGGCCTTTGGTGGTGGTGGTGGTGTTGACACAACACTGTAAGGCCTCACAGTTAGTCTTGGTGGGCACAGGAATGGGCCCTGCTGTGAATTATTAGATCAAGAATTGTAATTACATGCCCCTGTTAAACAGGGGCAGAAAAATTGAGCCTTAGGCACTGGTGCCACAACACTGCAACCCCTCACAGATACTGTACTTGGAGCACAGCAATGAGCCCTGTTGCAAAGTATTGCATCAAAAATTGTAATTACACGCCCCTGTTAAACAGGGGCTGAAAAATTGGGCCTTAGCCGCTGGTGCCACGACACTGCAACCACTCCCAGATACTCTATTTGTAGTGCAGGAATGAGCCCTGCTGCAAAGCATTGCATAAAAAATTGTAATAACACACCCCTGTTAAACAGGGGCTGAAAAATTGGGCCTTAGCCACTGGTGGCGGCACCCAGAAACAAAAATGTTCTTCCAAGCTATCATCGTCAATCGGATCATTGAGGAGGAGGAGGATAGTCAGTCAACATAAC
Source organism: Rana muscosa (assembly GCA_029206835.1). Classification (NCBI taxonomy): domain Eukaryota; kingdom Metazoa; phylum Chordata; class Amphibia; order Anura; family Ranidae; genus Rana; species Rana muscosa. Next base: position 486,289,259 of record CM055117.1, on the reverse strand, counting down.
AGGACAAACTCTCAGCATCAGCATCAGTCTTGAAGGGATGTGACATTTGAAAATAAATTAGTCTGTTATATCAGCTTCAGGTGTTTGGTAGCTGGTGGTGATCCAAGACTGGTTCATCTTTATGAAGGTCAGTCGATCAACAGAGTCAGTGGACAAGCGCACCCTGTGATCCGTGACAAATCCTCCAGCAGCACTGAATGTGCGTTCTGAAAGAACGCTGGATGCAGGACAGGCCAGTAGCTCAATTGCATACTGTGCAAGCTCGGGCCAGTGATCCATCCTCAAGACCCAGTAAGCCAGAGGATTTTCGGTGGGGAAGGTGTCCAAGTCTGACCTTGCCCCTAGGTATTCCTGCACCATGTATATCAGACGCTGGCGATGGTTGCTGGAACCGATCATACCTTGGGGCTGCGGACTAAAGAATTGTCTGAACGCTTCGGTCAGACGGCCACCTTCCCCACCGCTCCTTCTTTGACTGACCGAAGCCTCAGCAACTCGTTGTCCAAGACCAGGAGTTTGTAACCTCCCAGTCTCTGGGAACGCGTTGCACAGACCTTTCTGCAAGGCCTCCCGGAGTTGTCTCATCCTCTGCTCCCTCTGCGACGGTAAGATAAGGTCCGCAACCTTACCCTTGTACCGTGGATCAAGGAGAGTGGCCAGCCAGTAATGGTCCCTCTCCTTGATCCGAAGAATACGAGGATCCTTCCGCAGACTTTACAGGATCAGGGAGGCCATGCAGTGTAGGTTAGCTGAGGCATTCAGTCCGTAGTCCTCTGGGTCACTAAGGACGATATGATCCGCAGCCACCTCCTCCCAGCCACGTACAAGTCCACTGGTTTCTTGGGACTGTAAATCATCCCTAAAAGACTGCTGCTGATGATGCTGTGTGCCAGGCTCCACCTCCATGCTGACACAATCCTCCTCTTCTTCCTGTGCGATGGGTGGGACAGAAGGAACACTGTCTGGGTAAAGGGGGCCTTGAGAGGCAAGGAAGTCCTCCTCTTCCTGCCTCTGTTCTGCCTCAAGTGCCCTGTCCATTATTCCACGCAGCGTATGTTCCAACAGGTGGACAAGAGGTACAGTGTCACTGATGCATGCACTGTCACTGCTCACCATCCTCGTGGCCTCCTCAAATGGTGCCAGGACAGTGCATGCATCCCTGATCATGCCCCACTGGCGTGGTGAAAAAAAACCGAGCTCCCCTGACCCTGTCCTGGTGCCGTAGTCGCACAGGTACTCATTGATGGCCCTCTGCTGCATGTGCAGCCGCTGCAGCATGGCCAACGTTGAGTTCCACCTGGTGGGCATGTCACATATAAGGCGGTTCTTGGGCAGGTTCAACTCCTTTTGCAGCTCAGCCAGGCGAGCACTGGCATTATAAGATCTGCGGAAATGCACACAGACTTTCCTGGCCTGCCTCAGGACATCCTGTAAGCCCGGGTACCTGCCCAAGAACCGCTGCACCACCAGGTTAAGGATGTGAGCCACACAGGGCACATGGGTCAGTTGTCCCTGTCGGAGAGCGGAGAGGAGGTTGGTGCCATTGTCGCAAACTACCATTCCTGGCTTAAGCTGGCGTGGCGTCAACCACCTCTCGGCCTGCCCCTGCAGAGCAGACAGAACCTCTGCCCCAGTGTGGCTCCTGTCCCCCAAACACACCAGCGCAAGCACGGCATGGCATATTTTTGCCTGCGTACTTGCGTAGCCCCTTGAACGCCTACGGAGCACCGCTGGTTCCGAGGACAAAGCACAGGAAGAGGCCACGGAGGAAGAAGAGGAGGGGGTGGAGGACAGAGGTGTGTCACAACCAGTAGTAGCATTTTGGAGGCATGGCGGTGGAACAACCTCCAACACTACTGCACCTTGTCCTGCATCCTTCCCAGCTGCCAAAAGAGTGACCCAATGGGCCGTGAAAGAAAGGTAACGTCCCTGTCCATGCCTGCTGGACCATGAGTCAGCGGTAATATGCACCTTACCACTGACCGCCCTGTCCAGCGAGGCCAAGACATTGCCTTCCACATGCCGGTAGAGAGCCGGAATCGCCTTCCGTGAGAAAAAGTGGCGTTTGGGAACCTGCCACTGAGGAACCGCACATTGCACAAACTCACGGAAGGGGGCCGAGTCTACCAACTGAAAAGGCAGCAGTTGAAGCGCTAGCAATTTAGCCAAGCTAGCATTCAACCGCTGGGCATGTGGATGGCTGGGAGTGAACTTCTTTCGACGGTCCAGCAGCTGGGGCAGGGAAATTTGCCTGCTAGAATCGGACGTCGGTGTACTGCTAGCAGAGTGGCCGCAAGTACTTGGCTGTGACACACCTAATTCTACACCTTCATTCCTCTCAGTGCAGGTTTCAGAGAGGACTGAAGGTATAGTGGGGTTGGAGATCCCAGCTGATGCGGTGCAAGGAGAGGTCCGCTTTGTTCTTTGGTGTGGGTCTTTAAGGTAGGCTTGCCAATGAGCTGCATGGCAGGTCAACATATGTCTGGTCAAGCATGTGGTGCCCAAGCGGCTGATGTTTTGGCCACGCGATATACGCTTGAAACATATGTTGCAAACAGCAGCTGTGCGATCTGATGCACTCGCCTCAAAAAAGGCCCACACCAAAGAACTTTTTGAATAATGGGCAGAGGCAGCGCCCTGCACAGGCGGAGCTCTGCGGTGTGATTCCGTCGGTGTGCTGCCCTTACGCTGGCCACCCAAGGGCATCCTGCCTCGTTGGAGATGCGCCTCCTCCTCATCCTCCTCCTCCTCCTCTCTCCTATTAGGCACCCACGTGGAGTCAGTGACCTCATCATCCCCTCCCTCCTCATCACTGGAGCCAATCTGGCAGTATGCTGCAGCTGCTGGAACATGACTGCCAGATTGGTGTCCTTCTTGAGCATCCCCTCTCTCTGCTCTCACTCTACTGCCTTCCTCTAGCTGGGTATCATGATCAGACCCTTCGAAACGCTGGGCATCCTCCTGGAGCATGTACCCAACACTGTGCTCAAACAGTTCGGGGGACTCCCCAGGAGGAGGACATGGTGGGTCTAGGGAAGGAGTGACTGATGATGACATTGATACCAGGGAAGAGGACGCTTTGGCAGCTGCTTTGCCAGTACCCTGAGCCTGGGTGAGAGAGGATGAGGAGGATGAGGAGGGCTTGGTCATCCACTCTACCAAGTCTTCGGCATGATGTGGCTCAACATGTCCAGCTGCCAAAAAGAAGGACAAGCGTGTCCCATGGCCATGTGCTGATGACAATGCACCGCGTCCACGACCAGCACTGTTGCCCCCCAGACACAGAGCCTGCTTGCCCTCTTTTATTGGCTCCTGACTGTCTGCCGCTTCTTGTTTGCCTTCCAGACATTCTAATGGCCTGCAGGGAGATGGGAAAACCAGCAATAAGGGGTAGCTTCAGGTGTTTATTTTGCAGGAAGCACACTCCGCCCGCTGTAAGTGCTGCAAATGCCTGTCAGTGTAACACACCAGGGAAAAACAGCAATAAGGGCTAGCTTCAGGTGTATACTGTGCAGGAGGCTTAGCAACAATGACACTGACACTGTCCCCTGCCTATCCTTCTCTCTCCCTGCACACAAGGTTTAGCAAAGAATAGGACACTGACACTCTCGACTGCCTATCCTTGTCTGTCCCTACACACAAGGTTTAGCAATATGGTTCAGCACACTAGGTTTAGCAAAGATTATGACACTGACACTCTCGACTGCCTATCCTTGTCTGTCCCTACACACAAGGTTTAGCAATATGGTTCAGCACACTAGGTTTAGCAAAGATTATGACACTGACACTCTCGACTGCCTATCCTTGTCTGTCCCTATACACAAGGTTTAGCAATATGGTTCAGCACACTAGGTTTAGCAAAGATTATGACACTGACACTCTCGACTGCCTATCCTTGTCTGTCCCTACACACAAGGTTTAGCAATATGGTTCAGCACACTAGGTTTAGCAAAGATTATGACACTGACACTCTCGACTGCCTATCCTTGTCTGTCCCTACACACAAGGTTTAGCAATATGGTTCAGCACACTAGGTTTAGCAAAGATTATGACACTGACACTCTCGACTGCCTATCCTTGTCTGTCCCTACACACAAGGTTTAGCAATATGGTTCAGCGCACTAGGTTTAGCAAAGATTATGACACTGACACTCTCAACTGCCTATCCTTGTCTGTCCCTACACAAAAGGTTTAGCAATATGGTTCAGCACACTAGGTTTAGCAAAGATTAGGACACTGACACTCTCGACTGCCTATCCTTGTCTGTCCCTACACACAAGGTTTAGCAATATGGTTCAGCACACTAGGTTTAGCAAAGATTATGACACTGACACTCTCGACTGCCTATCCTTGTCTGTCCCTACACACAAGGTTTAGCAATATGGTTCAGCACACTAGGTTTAGCAAAGATTATGACACTGACACTCTCGACTGCCTATCCTTGTCTGTCCCTACACACAAGGTTTAGCAATATGGTTCAGCACACTAGGTTTAGCAAAGATTATGACACTGACACTCTCGACTGCCTATCCTTGTCTGTCCCTACACACAAGGTTTAGCAATATGGTTCAGCGCACTAGGTTTAGCAAAGATTATGACACTGACACTCTCGACTAGTGATGAGCCGAACACCCCCGGGTTCGGTTTGCACCAGAACCCACGAACGGACCGAAAGTTCGCACGAACATTAGAACCCTATTAAATACAATGGATGCGAACGTTCGGATTCTAAAGTGCTAATTATAACGACTATTATCCATGTTATTGTCCTAAACAGAGTTTGGGAACCCGGGTTCTGCACCAGGGGACATGTATCAATGCAAAAAGAAGTTTTAAAAATGGACGTTTTCCGGGAGCAGTCATTTTAATGATGCATAAAGTGAAAAAAAAAAGTCAAATATTCCTTTAAATATTGTACCTGGGGGGTGTCTAAAGTATGCCTGTGAAGTGCCACGTGTTTCCCGTGTTTAGAACTGTCCCTGCACAAAATAACATTTCTAAAGGAAAAAAAGCCATTTAAAACTGCTTGCGGCTTTAATGTAATGTCTGGTCCCGGTAATATGGATGAAAATCTTTAAGAAAAATGGCATAGCTACCCCATCAACCCTCCCCCCCCCCCTACCCCAGCCCATTACCAGCCCCTTTGGGTCTTGTATGGATATTAAGGGGAACCCCGCACACAAAATAAAAAAGGCCCTATATACTCTGAACAGCCGTATACAGGCGGTGCATACAAGACAGGGACTGTAGGTTTGTTCTTATGTAGAATCTGTTTGTAATTTTGAACAGCTACATTGTTTAAGTGTAGCTCCATGCCAAATTCCTTTTTTTAAGCTTTTTGGAAAACATAGGGAAGGGTTATCACCCCTGTAACATTTTTTTTGCTGTCTGTGCCCCTGTTCAGAACATTTCACCTCACTTTGCGTCCCAATGACAACTGTTTTTGAAATGTGGTGTTTTTATTGAAACAAGGATTGGTGATAAAGCATCAGTAGAGAGGAGACATCTTTCTCCCATATTAATTCTTACAGGAGAGAATTTTCCTTCCAAGGGGTAGATTTCCTCTCACTTCCTGTTGTCTTCTTCCGTTTGCAAGTAGTAGTCGTTTGTAAGTTGGATGTTTGAAAGTAGGGACCTGCCGTATATACTCTGCAGAAATTGGCCCCTTAGGTGTTGGTGTTGGCACAACACTGAAAGCACTCACAGTTATTCTTGGTGGGTGCTGGAACGCCCTGCTGTCAACTATTATATCAGGAATTGTAATAACATATAATTGTTGATCAGTGGTAGTAAAAATTGGGCCTTTGATGGTGGTGCTGGTGCCACAACACTGTAAGGCCTGACAGTTACTCTTGGTGGGCGCAGCAATGGGCCCTGCTGTGAATTATTAGATCAATAATTATAATTGCATGCCCCTGTTGAATAGGGGCTGAAAAATTGGGCCTTTGGTGGTGGTGGTGGTGGTGGTGGTGATGGTGGTGCTGGTGCCACAACACTGTAAGGCCTGACAGTTACTCTTGGTGGGCGCAGCAATGGGCCCTGCTGTGAATTATTAGATCAATAATTATAATTGTATGCCCCTGTTGGACAGGGGCTGAAAAATTGGGCCTTTGGTGGTGGTGGTGGTGGTGATGGTGGTGCTGGTGCCACAACACTGTAAGGCCTGACAGTTACTCTTGGTGGGCGCAGCAATGGGCCCTGCTGTGAATTATTAGATCAATAATTATAATTGCATGCCCCTGTTGAACAGGGGCTGAAAAATTGGGCCTTAGGCACTGGTGGCACAACACTGCAACCCCTCACAGATACTGTACTTGGAGCACAGCAATAAGGCCTGTTGCAAAGTATTGCATCAAAAATTGTAATTACACGCCCCTGTTAACAGGGGCTAAAAAATTGGGCCTTAGCCACTGGTGGCATCACCCATAAACCAAAATGATCTTCCAAGCTATCATCATTAATCGTATCATTGAGGAGGAGGAGGAGGATAGCCAGTCAACATAACAGCACAGGCACTCAGCATCAGCATCAGTCTTGAAGGGATGTGACATTTTAAAATCAATTAGTCTGTTATATCAGCATCAGGTGTGTGGTAGCTGGTGGTGATCCAAGACTGGTTCATCTTGATGAAAGTCAGTCGATCAACCGAGTCGGTGGACAGGCGCACCCTGTGATCCGTGACAAATCCTCCAGCAGCACTGAATGTGCGTTCTGAAAGAACGCTGGATGCAGGACAGGCCAGTAGCTCAATTGCATACTGTGCAAGCTCTGGCCAGTGATCCATCCTCAAGACCCAGTAAGCCAGAGGATTTTCGGTGGGGAAGGTGTCCAAGTCTGACCTTGCCCCTAGGTATTCCTGCACCATGTATATCAGACGCTGGCGATGGTTGCTGGAACCGATCATACTTTGGGGCTGCGGACTAAAGAATTGTCTGAACGCATCGGTCAGACGGCCACCTTCCCCACCGCTCCTTCTTTGACTGCCCGAAGCCTCAGCAACTCGTTGTCCAGGACCAGGAGTTTGTAACCTCCCAGTCTCTGGGAACGCGTTGCACAGACCTTTCTGCAAGGCCTCCCGGAGTTGTCTCATCCTCTGCTCCCTCTGCGACGGTAACATAAGGTCCGCAACCTTACCCTTGTACCGTGGATCAAGGAGAGTGGCCAGCCAGTAATGGTCCCTCTCCTTGATCCGAAGAATACGAGGATCCTTCCGCAGACTTTGCAGGATCAGGGAGGCCATGCAGCGTAGGTTAGCTGAGGCATTCAGTCCGGAGTCCTCTGGGTCACTAAGGACGACATGATCCGCAGCCACCTCCTCCCAGCCACGTACAAGTCCACTGGTTTCTTGGGACTGTAAATCATCCCTAAAAGACTGCTGCTGATGATGCTGAGTGCCAGCCTCCACCTCCATGCTGACACAATCCTCCTCCTCCTCCTCCTCCTCTTCCTGTGCGATGGGTGGGACAGAAGGAACACTGTCTGGGTAAAGGGGGCCTTGAGAGGCAAGGAAGTCCTCCTCTTCCTGCCTCTGTTCTGCCTCAAGTGCCCTGTCCATTATTCCACGCAGCGTGTGCTCCAACAGGTGGACAAGAGGTACAGTGTCACTGATGCATGCACTGTCACTGCTCACCATCCTCGTGGCCTCCTCAAAAGGTGCCAGGACAGTGCATGCATCCCTGATCATGCCCCACTGGCGTGGTGAAAAAAACCCGAGCTCCCCTGACCCTGTCCTGGTGCCGTAGTCGCACAGGTACTCATTGATGGCCCTCTGCTGCATGTGCAGCCGCTGCAGCATGGCCAACGTTGAGTTCCACCTGGTGGGCATGTCACATATAAGGCGGTTCTTGGGCAGGTTCAACTCCTTTTGCAGCTCAGCCAGGCGAGCACTGGCATTATAAGATCTGCGGAAATGCACACAGACTTTCCTGGCCTGCCTCAGGACATCCTGTAAGCCCGGGTACCTGCCCAAGAACCGCTGCACCACCAGGTTAAGGACGTGAGCCATACAGGGCACATGGGTCAGTTGTCCCTGTCGGAGGGCGGAGAGGAGGTTGGTGCCATTGTCGCAAACCACCATTCCTGGCTTAAGCTGGCGTGGCGTCAACCACCTCTCGGCCTGCCCCTGCAGAGCAGACAGGACCTCTGCCCCAGTGTGGCTCCTGTCCCCCAAACACACCAGCGCAAGCACGGCATGGCATCTTTTTGCCTGCGTACTTGCGTAGCCCCTTGAACGCCTACGGAGCACCGCTGGTTCCGAGGACAAACCACAGGAAGAGGCCATGGAGGAAGAAGAAGAGGAGGGGGTGGAGGAGAGAGGTGTGTCACAACCAGTAGTAGCATTTTGGAGGCGTGGCGGTGGAACAACCTCCAACACTACTGCACCTTGTCCTGCATCCTTCCCAGCTGCCAAAAGAGTGACCCAATGGGCCGTGAAAGAAAGGTAACGTCCCTGTCCATGCCTGCTGGACCATGAGTCAGCGGTAATATGCACCTTACCGCTGACCGCCCTGTCCAGCGAGGCCAAGACATTGCCTTCCACATGCCTGTAGAGAGCCGGAATCGCCTTCCGTGAGAAAAAGTGGCGTTTGGGAACCTGCCACTGAGGAACCGCACATTGCACAAACTCACGGAAGGGGGCCGAGTCTACCAACTGAAAAGGCAGCAGTTGAAGCGCTAGCAATTTAGCCAAGCTAGCATTCAACCACTGGGCATGTGGATGGCTGGGAGTGAACTTCTTTTGACGGTCCAGCAGCTGGGGCAGGGAAATTTGCCTGCTAGAATCGGACGTCGGTGTACTGCTAGCAGAGTGCCCGCAAGTACTTGGCTGTGACACACCTAATTCTACACCTTCATTCCTCTCAGAGCAGGTTTCAGAGAGGACTGAAGGTATAGTGGGGTTGGAGATCCCAGCTGATGCGGTGCAAGAAGAGGTCAGCTTTGTTCTTTGGTGTGGGTCTTTAAGGTAGGCTTGCCAACGAGCTGCATGGCAGGTCAACATATGTCTGATCAAGCATGTGGTGCCCAAGCGGCTGATGTTTTGGCCACGCGATATACGCTTGAGACATATGTTGCAAACAGCAGCTGTGCGATCTGATGCACTCGCCTCAAAAAAGGCCCACACCAAATAACTTTTTGAATGACGGGCAGAGGCAGCGCCCTGCACAGGCGGAGCTCTGCGGTGTGATTCCGTCAGTGTGCTGCCCATACGCTGGCCACCCAAGGGCATCCTGCCTCGTTGGAGATGTGCCTCCTCCTCATCCTCCTCCTCTCTCCTATTAGGCACCCACGTGGAGTCAGTGACCTCATCATCCCCTCCCTCCTCATCACTGGAGCCAATCTGGCAGTATGCTGCAGCTGCTGGAGCATGACTGCCAGATTGGTGTCCTTCTTGAGCATCCCCTCTCTCTGCTCTCACGCTACTGCCTTCCTCTATCTGGGTATCATCATCAGATCCTTCGAAACGCTGGGCATCCTCCTGGAGCATGTACCCAACACTGTGCTCAAACAGTTCGGGGGACTCCTCAGGAGGAGGACATGGTGGGTCTAGGGAAGGATTGACTAATGAAGATAATGATACCAGAGAAGAGGACGCTTTGGCAGCTGCTTTGCCAGTACCCTGAGCCTGGGTGAGAGAGGATGAGGAGGATGAGGTGGGCTTGGTCATCCACTCTACCAAGTCTTCGGCATGATGTGGCTCAACATGTCCAGCTGCCGAAAAGAAGGACAAGCGTGTCCCATGGCAATGTGCTGATGACAATGCACCGCGTCCACGACCAGCACTGTTGCCCCCCAGACACAGAGCCTGCTTGCCCTCTTTTTTTGCCTACTGACTGTCTGCCTCTCCTTGTTTGCCTTCCAGACATTTTAATGGATGGCCTGCAGGGAGATGGGAAAAACAGCAATAAGGGCTACCTTCAGGTGTATACTGTGCAGGAGGCTTAGCAACAATGACACTGACACTGTCCCCTGCCTATCCTTCTCGGTCTCTAAACACAAGGATTTGCAATATGCTTCAGCAAGATTGGTTTAGCACAGAATAGCACACTGACAGTTTCCTTCACTGTCCTTCTCTGTCCCTACAAACAAGATTTAGCACAGAATAGCACACTGATAGTTTCCACGAGTGTCCTTCTCTGTCCCTAAACTCAAGGATTTCAAATATGGTTCAGTAAGATTGGTTTAGAACAGAATAGCACACTGACACTTTCCCTCACTGTACCTCTCTGTCCCTAAACTCAAGAATTTCAAATATGGTTCAGCAAGATTGGTTTAGAACAGAATAGCACACTGACACTTTCCCTCACTGTACCTCTCTGTCCCTAAACTCAAGGATTTCAAATATGGTTCAGCAAGATTGGTTTAGAACAGAATAGCACACGGTCAGTTTCACTCACTGTCCTTTTCTGTCCCTACAAACAAGATTTAGCACAGAATAGCACACTGATAGTTTCCACGAGTGTCCTTCTCTGTCCCTAAGCTCAAGGATTTCAAATATGGTACAGCAAGATTGGTTTAGAACAGAATAGCTCACTGACACTTTCCCTCACTGTACCTCTCTGTCCCTAAACTCAAGGATTTCAAATATGGTTCAGCAAGATTGGTTTAGAACAGAATAGCACACTGTCAGTTTCACTCACTGTCCTTCTCTGTCCCTACAAACAAGATTTAGCACAGAATAGCACACTGATAGTTTCCACAAGTGTCCTTCTCTGTCCCTAAACTCAAGGATTTCAAATATGGTACAGCAAGATTGGTTTAGAACAGAATAGCTCACTGACACTTTCCCTCACTGTACCTCTCTGTCCCTAAACTCAAGGATTTCAAATATGGTTCAGCAAGATTGGTTTAGAACAGAATAGCACACTGACACTTTCCCTCACTGTACCTCTCTGTCCCTAAACTCAAGGATTTCAAATATGGTTCAGCAAGATTGGTTTAGAACAGAATAGCACACTGTCAGTTTCACTCACTGTCCTTCTCTGTCCCTACAAACAAGATTTAGCACAGAATAGCACACTGATAGTTTCCACGAGTGTCCTTCTCTGTCCCTAAGCTCAAGGATTTCAAATATGGTACAGCAAGATTGGTTTAGAACAGAATAGCTCACTGACACTTTCCCTCACTGTACCTCTCTGTCCCTAAACTCAAGGATTTCAAATATGGTTCAGCAAGATTGGTTTAGAACAGAATAGCACACTGTCAGTTTCACTCACTGTCCTTCTCTGTCCCTACAAACAAGATTTAGCACAGAATAGCACACTGATAGTTTCCCTGAGTGTCCTTCTCTGTCCCTAAACTCAAGGATTTCAAATATGGTACAGCAAGATTGGTTTAGAACAGAATAGCTCACTGACACTTTCCCTCACTGTACCTCTCTGTCCCTAAACTCAAGGATTTCAAATATGGTTCAGCAAGATTGGTTTAGAACAGAATAGCACACTGACACTTTCCCTCACTGTACCTCTCTGTCCCTAAACTCAAGGATTTCAAATATGGTTCAGCAAGATTGGTTTAGAACAGAATAGCACACTGTCAGTTTCACTCACTGTCCTTCTCTGTCCCTACAAACAAGATTTAGCACAGAATAGCACACTGATAGTTTCCACGAGTGTCCTTCTCTGTCCCTAAACTCAAGGATTTCAAATATGGTACAGCAAGATTGGTTTAGAACAGAATAGCTCACTGACACTTTCCCTCACTGTACCTCTCTGTCCCTAAACTCAAGGATTTCAAATATGGTTCAGCAAGATTGGTTTAGAACAGAATAGCACACTGTCAGTTTCACTCACTGTCCTTCTCTGTCCCTACAAACAAGATTTAGCACAGAATAGCACACTGATAGTTTCCACGAGTGTCCTTCTCTGTCCCTAAACTCAAGGATTTCAAATATGGTACAGCAAGATTGGTTTAGAACAGAATAGCTCACTGACACTTTCCCTCACTGTACCTCTCTGTCCCTAAACTCAAGGATTTCAAATATGGTTCAGCAAGATTGGTTTAGAACAGAATAGCACACTGTCAGTTTCACTCACTGTCCTTCTCTGTCCCTACAAACAAGATTTAGCACAGAATAGCACACTGATAGTTTCCACGAGTGTCCTTCTCTGTCCCTAAACTCAAGGATTTCAAATATGGTACAGCAAGATTGGTTTAGAACAGAATAGCTCACTGACACTTTCCCTCACTGTACCTCTCTGTCCCTAAACTCAAGGATTTCAAATATGGTTCAGCAAGATTGGTTTAGAACAGAATAGCACACTGTCAGTTTCACTCACTGTCCTTCTCTGTCCCTACAAACAAGATTTAGCACAGAATAGCACACTGATAGTTTCCACGAGTGTCCTTCTCTGTCCCTAAACTCAAGGATTTCAAATATGGTACAGCAAGATTGGTTTAGAACAGAATAGCTCACTGACACTTTCCCTCACTGTACCTCTCTGTCCCTAAACTCAAGGATTTCAAATATGGTTCAGCAAGATTGGTTTAGAACAGAATAGCACACTGTCAGTTTCACTCACTGTCCTTCTCTGTCCCTACAAACAAGATTTAGCACAGAATAGCACACTGATAGTTTCCACGAGTGTCCTTCTCTGTCCCTAAACTCAAGGATTTCAAATATGGTACAGCAAGATTGGTTTAGAACAGAATAGCTCACTGACACTTTCCCTCACTGTACCTCTCTGTCCCTAAACTCAAGGATTTCAAATATGGTTCAGCAAGATTGGTTTAGAACAGAATAGCACACTGTCAGTTTCACTCACTGTCCTTCTCTGTCCCTACAAACAAGATTTAGCACAGAATAGCACACTGAAAGTTTCCACGAGTGTCCTTCTCTGTCCCTAAACTCAAGGATTTCAAATATGGTACAGCAAGATTGGTTTAGAACAGAATAGCTCACTGACACTTTCCCTCACTGTACCTCTCTGTCCCTAAACTCAAGGATTTCAAATATGGTTCAGCAAGATTGGTTTAGAACAGAATAGCACACTGTCAGTTTCACTCACTGTCCTTCTCTGTCCCTACAAACAAGATTTAGCACAGAATAGCACACTGATAGTTTCCACGAGTGTCCTTCTCTGTCCCTAAACTCAAGGATTTCAAATATGGTACAGCAAGATTGGTTTAGAACAGAATAGCTCACTGACACTTTCCCTCACTGTACCTCTCTGTCCCTAAACTCAAGGATTTCAAATATGGTTCAGCAAGATTGGTTTAGAACAGAATAGCACACTGTCAGTTTCACTCACTGTCCTTCTCTGTCCCTACAAACAAGATTTAGCACAGAATAGCACACTGATAGTTTCCACGAGTGTCCTTCTCTGTCCCTAAACTCAAGGATTTCAAATATGGTACAGCAAGATTGGTTTAGAACAGAATAGCTCACTGACACTTTCCCTCACTGTACCTCTCTGTCCCTAAACTCAAGGATTTCAAATATGGTTCAGCAAGATTGGTTTAGAACAGAATAGCACACTGTCAGTTTCACTCACTGTCCTTCTCTGTCCCTACAATCAAGATTTAGCACAGAATAGCACACTGATAGTTTCCACGAGTGTCCTTCTCTGTCCCTAAACTCAAGGATTTCAAATATGGTACAGCAAGATTGGTTTAAAACAGAATAGCTCACTGACACTTTCCCTCACTGTACCTCTCTGTCCCTAAACTCAAGGATTTCAAATATGGTTCAGCAAGATTGGTTTAGAACAGAATAGCACACTGTCAGTTTCACTCACTGTCCTTCTCTGTCCCTACAAACAAGATTTAGCACAGAATAGCACACTGATAGTTTCCACGAGTGTCCTTCTCTGTCCCTAAACTCAAGGATTTCAAATATGGTACAGCAAGATTGGTTTAGAACAGAATAGCTCACTGACACTTTCCCTCACTGTACCTCTCTGTCCCTAAACTCAAGGATTTCAAATATGGTTCAGCAAGATTGGTTTAGAACAGAATAGCACACTGTCAGTTTCACTCACTGTCCTTCTCTGTCCCTACAAACAAGATTTAGCACAGAATAGCACACTGATAGTTTCCACGAGTGTCCTTCTCTGTCCCTAAACTCAAGGATTTCAAATATGGTTCAGCAAGATTGGTTTAGAACAGAATAGCACACTGTCAGTTTCACTCACTGTCCTTCTCTGTCCCTACAAACAAGATTTAGCACAGAATAGCACACTGATAGTTTCCACGAGTGTCCTTCTCTGTCCCTAAACTCAAGGATTTCAAATATGGTACAGCAAGATTGGTTTAGAACAGAATAGCACACTGACACTTTCCCTCACTGTACCTCTCTGTCCCTAAACTCAAGAACTTCAAATATGGTTCAGCAAGAATGGTTTAGAACAGAATAGCACACTGACACTTTCCCTCACTGTACCTCTCTGTCCCTTCAAACAAGGTTTAGCACAGAATAGCACACTGATAGTTTCCACGAGTGTCCTTCTCTGTCCCTAAACTCAAGGATTTCAAATATGGTACAGCAAGATTGGTTTAGAACAGAATAGCACACTGACACTTTCCCTCACTGTACCTCTCTGTCCCTAAACTCAAGAATTTCAAATATGGTTCAGCAAGATTGGTTTAGAACAGAATAGCACACTGACACTTTCCCTCACTGTACCTCTCTGTCCCTTCAAACAAGGTTTAGCACAGAATAACACACTGACACTCTCCCTACCTATCCTTATTTGTCCCTAAACACAAGGAATCCAGGATTAGTAAAGGAAAAAAAATGACACTGTCCCTGCCTATGCTTCTCTTTCCCTGCTCCGGAACACACTACACAAGGCCGCCGCGCTGGCGGCCTTTTATAGTGTGGGGCGTGTACTAAACCCCCTCAGCAATAATTGGCCACAGGCATCCTGCCTGTGGCCAATCATTGCTCTCCTCGCTGCCGGCGCTGTGATTGGCCAAGCATGCGGGGTCACAGTGCATGCTTGGCCAATCACAGCGCCTGGATGACACTGCGATGGCGTAGTGCATTGTGGGCCGTTCGCGTCACTCGAATTAGGCGCGAACGGCCCAAATCGTTCGATCTTCGTCGAACGATCGAACAGCCGATGTTCGAGTCGAACGTATGTTCGACTCGAACACGAAGCTCATCCCTACTCTCGACTGCCTATCCTTGTCTGTCCCTACACACAAGGTTTAGCAATATGGTTCAGCGCACTAGGTTTAGCAAAGATTATGACACTGACACTCTCGACTGCCTATCCTTGTCTGTCCGTACACACAAGGTTTAGCAATATGGTTCAGCACACTAGGTTTAGCAAAGATTATGACACTGACACTCTCGACTGTCTATCCTTGTCTGCCCCTACACACAAGGTTTAGCAATATGGTTCAGCACACTAGGTTTAGCAAAGATTAGGACACTGACACTCTCGACTGCCTATCCTTGTCTGTCCCTACACACAAGGTTTAGCAATATGGTTCAGCACACTAGGTTTAGCAAAGATTATGACACTGACACTCTCGACTGCCTATCCTTGTCTGTCCCTACACACAAGGTTTAGCAATATGGTTCAGCACACTAGGTTTAGCAAAGATTATGACACTGACACTCTCGACTGCCTATCCTTGTCTGTCCCTACACACAAGGTTTAGCAATATGGTTCAGCACACTAGGTTTAGCAAAGATTATGACACTGACACTCTCGACTGCCTATCCTTGTCTGTCCCTACACACAAGGTTTAGCAATATGGTTCAGCGCACTAGGTTTAGCAAAGATTATGACACTGACACTCTCGACTGCCTATCCTTGTCTGTCCCTACACACAAGGTTTAGGAATATGGTTCAGCGCACTAGGTTTAGCAAAGATTATGACACTGACACTCTCGACTGCCTATCCTTGTCTGTCCCTACACACAAGGTTTAGCAATATGGTTCAGCACACAAGGTTTAGCAAAGAATATGACACTGACACTCTCCCTGCCTATCCTTCTCTGTCCCTACAAACAAGGTTTAGCAAAGAATATAACACTGACACTCTCCCTACCTATCCTTGTCTGTCCCTACACACAAGGATTAGCAATATGGTTCAGCACACAAGGTTTAGCAAAGAATATGACACTGACACTCTCCCTGCCTATCCTTGTCTGTCCCTACACACAAGGTTTAGCAATATGGTTCAGCACACAAGGTTTAGCAAAGAATATGAAACTGACACTCTCCCTGCCTATCCTTCTCTGTCCCTACAAACAAGGTTTAGCAAAGAATATGACACTGACACTCTCCCTACCTATCCTTCTCTGTCCCTACACACAAGGTTTAGCAAAGAAAAAATATGACACTGTCCCTGCCTATCCTTCTCTTTCCCTGCGCCGGAACACACTACACGAGGCCGCCGCGCTGGCAGCCTTTTATAGTGTGGGGCGTGTACTAAACCCCCTCAGCAATAATTGGCCACAGGCATCCTGCCTGTGGCCAATCATTGCTCTCCTCGCTGCCGGCGCTGTGATTGGCCAAGCATGCAGGGTCACAGTGCATGCTTGGCCAATCACAGCGCCAGGATTGCACTGCGATGGCGCAGTGTATTGTGGGCCATTCGCGTCACTCGAATTCGGCGCGAACGGCCCAAATCGTTCGTTGTTCGCCGAACGCGCGAACAGCTGATGTTCGAGTCGAACCTATGTTCGACTCGAACACCGAGCTCATCCCTAGTGGTGATGGAATGAACAACATCTTTTTCCCATTCACTACAGATAACCACCCGGTCAGCGTAGATATGCCGGCCATAGCTCCAGATCCGTCGAAACACGTGAAACTCCTCAGATATAAGAAAAGTCTCTTTTCCACAGCGAGAGTCTGGGTTAGCCAAGTGATCCCAAACAGCTTCATAATACCATTGTTCCCTAATGTCCTCAATTTTTTTCATAACATCCTGAGGCACATAAGGGAACTCAAGGCCGTACTCCTTACTCACGCGGTCCATCAACATTCTCTGTAACCGGGCAAGTCTTGACAGTGTCCTCCGGTCTCCCGTTCTGGGCAGCACACACGAGTCGGGTGGCGGTCTTGTTGCAGACCTAACAGGCTTAAAGGAAGTCCCTTTCTTAGCTGTCAAAGTACATCTAATGCCACCCGGGGCCCTTACTCATATTGTCGCACCTACAGAGTCCTCAGTTCCCAACTTTTTATAGCAGCAAGTAAGAATAACAACCGCACACTGGTCCTGCAACAGTCCCCGAGCCTCGGCTTCGGCCTTACTCCCTTTACTACCGGGCATTGGCTTCTTCCCTCTCCCCGATAAACTGGCAGGAACAATTCCAAACACTTGTCTTTCAGCCTCCTTACCGTCACCTGTTGGGGACTTCTCGGGCTTCCTCCCGCTCTCGAGGTCCAGTTCTGGCAGGCGCTGGGGCAGGCTTCGACCGCAGCCACGGGAGGCCTTAACGTATCCCACCTTCCTTTTTGCTGGCGGGATATGAACTTCCGTAGTGGCAGAGGCAGCGTCCACTGCCGTGTCTGCCAAAAGTTCCGTAGGCTCAGGGGCACCCTTCCCCGAGACACTGGCAGTAGGAGAGACGATGTGCGTGGGCTCGGCCATGGGAGCATAGGCGTCTTTCTCCGAAGTTACGACGCCTGTAATGCAGTTCACCCGGTAGACCCGGGGTGATTCAGTGGGCTTCTCCACTTCGAAGAGGAACTCTCCACAAGCCGAACACCTTCCAAACGGGCGCAGTTGCACGGCCAGTCCATGGCATTTGGGAAAGAGCATGCCCAGGGCCTCCGCATCTCTGCAGATGTACAGAGCGAAGCGGCCCTAGGGCTTGAGCCGGATCCCCGTATCTGTAAGTGGGGCGGTGTGCGGGGCAATGTTCATAGAAGAAGGCAGCGAGAACATCTGGGGTCCCGATAAAGTTGAAGTACTTAGAAAGGCAGACATGTTGCTCACTCTCACTTGATCCAACTCTCTCTGTCTCTTGGCGCCAATACACCCACGTGTAGCTCGCGGGTGGCGGGGACTCCTCCCCCTTCTCTCTTCCTGCACGTAGCTCGCGGGCTTTTCTTTTTCTGGACACGCCCATGAACTACGCTGTTGGAAAAAAAAACACAGTTTTGTGCCCCTTAACCCCTTTTTTCTGCTCAAAGTTCAATAACACAGTCCAATGGCTGACTTTCCAAACACATAGGTTTCAATCCACTCGTGCAAGAGGTAGCCACAAATCCCGGACTCGAGCCCCCGCGTGTAGCACCGGGTCCCGATCTCTTGGTTTAAGGGACCGGACTGGGTTTTTCCTTTTTCTTGGGTCTGCAGCAAATTACCTCCCCCGAGTGGATCCTTTAGCTCTGTTGTCTAGGCAAACAATAATCTCCAGGAATAAGGCCAATGTCCACACTTGAGTAAAACCTAATCAGCAAGGCTTTATTCTTTTTGAGTCAACTCGAACAGAGGAAGAGCAGAAGTTGAAAGAAGTAGGGGAAGGTTCAGGCACGCAACACTTAAGTTCAGTATCTACACTCGTCGCCACTCAAGCCTGAGTGGGTATTGCTCACCCGGATAGTCCCTATGAGAGCGGTCCTAGCAGCCAGGATGGAGCACGGACATCAGAGATGATGAATCCCCTCTAGGTAAGTCTCCAGGCCTCTCCCCCGAGAAAGCAGTACCGTCGCTAATCTCCGCCGGGACTGATCCTTCCCTGGACTCCTTTCCTAAAGATGGGCCCCCTTCAAGCGGGCAGCCTGGGATCCTTCTCTGAAGCGTAGGCCCTAGTCAGCGGAGCTGGGCCTACAATGCAGCAACAGGACCTCGGGCTGAAGGTGCCCGAGGCCTAAACACATTCGCGCAACTCGTGCCATGCAGGCCACGGGGCACACTCCCCGAACCAGAGATCCCCCCTGAATGTCTTGCGGTCCCCCTGGAATTGCTCCACGTCAAATGGTGTCTGCCCCTTTTGTACCCTCTCCCAGCATGCACAGTGGGTAGACCATGCCCACTGCATGGCTGCCGAGAAAGGACACCCAAGGTGCTGTGATACCCCCGTAGTTTAACCTATGCCGGCGGTGACAGTGCCACCTGCAGGCAACGGAGAACACTACTGCCGGGCAGTACCACACCCAGAGCAGAACAACAATTGAATCATAATTGGTCTGAGCCCAATTATCGGCTCAGACTACCCTTAAATTTCCACATTGCGCCCCCAAGTATTGGGGGGGGGGTGCTACACACCCCCCCCCTCTTGAAAAGACACTGTCCCCAGTGGCTAGGAAAATCAAAAACCCTTCAGTCCTGAAGGCCATTGATTTTTCTAAAAACTACAAAATTTTAAACAGATGCCTAAACCAAAAATTGTATTTATTTTTTTCTTTGGGAAGGGGGAAAGAGGAGGAAGAACAAAAGAAAAAAAATAGCACACAGATAACATTATATCCAGATACTGACATTTTTTCACAATATACATTCCACCCATCACTAGCTATCTATCCCACCCCATTCTCCGGTGGTGTTGAGAGCCGCTCCAATATCTGCAAGAAAACACATCATGCATAGAAAAATAAACATCCTATCACTAATATTCTATATAAATTTAGAAGTAAACTGCCTCCCCTAGAGGAAGCAATTTCCTTCTCTAAAGATGTATTATGCTAAGTCTAGCATAAAAATAAAGAAAGGAAATCCTAATCATGAGTAATGCAGTCTTTTCTTTTTCCCTGCAGACCACTGCCACCTAGTGTTGGCAAAATTCCATAGTAGCTGTGCATGGGACTGTAACGCAACACACTGAACATCTTGACCACGACGTCTTTTCACCATGACCTACTGACTGACTACCCCAAAGTTTAATGCAGAGGAAACTGTCCTTTGTTTGAGGCAGGAGGGAGAGAGAAAAAAAAAACAACAAGCTCTCCACTTTTTTTTTCTTCCTCTTAAGAGTAGACATCCCCTTTTCAGCGGGGCAAAGTCACTTGAATCCAAGGCACGGTTTGTCCATGCAAAGACAGGATAAAGAAGCAAACAAATTCCTGTCTGAGTGTCTCAGAGATAAAAGCTTGGATCCGGCAGGGTAATTGACTTTCCACGCTCATCCTGAGTGGTGATGGAATGAACAACATCTTTTTCCCATTCACTACAGATAACCACCCGGTCAGCGTAGATATGCCGGCCATAGCTCCAGATCCGCCGAAACACGTGAAACTCCTCAGATATAAGAAAAGTCTCTTTTCCACAGCGAGAGTCTGGGTTAGCCAAGTGATCCCAAACAGCTTCATCATACCATTGTTCCCTAATGTCCTCAATTTTTTTCATAACATCCCAAGGCACATAAGGGAACTCAAGGCCGTACTCCTTACTCACGCGGTCCATCAACATTCTCTGTAACCGGGCAAGTCTTGACAGTGTCCTCCGGTCTCCCGTTCTGGGCAGCACACACGAGTCGGGTGGCGGTCTTGTTGCAGACCTAACAGGCTTAAAGGAAGTCCCTTTCTTAGCTGTCAAAGTACATCTAATGCCACCCGGGCCCTTACTCGTGTTGTCGCACCTACAGAGTCCTCAGTTCCCAACTTTTTATAGCAGCAAGTAAGAATAACAACCGCACACTGGTCCTGCAACAGTCCCCGGGCCTCGGCTTCGGCCTTACTCCCTTTACTACCGGGCATTGGCTTCTTCCCTCTCCCCGATAAACTGGCAGGAACAATTCCAAACACTTGTCTTTCAGCCTCCTTACCGTCACCTGTCGGGGACTTCTCGGGCTTCCTCCCGCTTTCGAGGTCCAGTTCTGGCAGGCGCTGGGGCAGGCTTCGACCGCAGCCACGGGAGGCCTTAACATATCCCACCTTCCTTTTTGCTGGCGGGATATGAACTTCCGTAGTGGCAGAGGCAGCGTCCACTGCCGTGTCCGCCAAAAGTTCCGTAGGCTCAGGGGCATCCTTCCCCGAGACACTGGCAGTAGGAGAGAAGATGTGCGTGGGCTCGGCCATGGGAGCATAGGCGTCTTTCTCCGAAGTTACGACGCCTGTAATGCAGTTCACCCGGTAGACCCGGGGTGATTCAGTGGGCTGCTCCACTTCGAAGAGGAACTCTCCACAAGCCGAACACCTTCCAAACGGGCGCAGTTGCACGGCCAGTCCATGGCATTTGGGAAAGAGCATGCCCAGGGCCTCCGCATCTCTGCAGATGTACAGAGCGAAGCGGCCCCGGGGCTTGAGCCGGATCCCCGTATCTGTAAGTGGGGCGGTGTGCGGGGCAATGTTCATAGAAGAAGGCATCGAGAACATCTGGGGTCCCGATAAAGTTGAAGTACTTGGAAAGGCAGACATGTTGCTCACTCTCACTTGATCCAACTCTCTCTGTCTCTTGGCGCCAATACACCCACGTGTAGCTCGTGGGTGGTGGGGACTCCTCCCCCTTCTCTCTTCCTGCACGTAGCTCGCGGGCTTTTCTTTTTCTGGACACGCCCATGAACTACGCAGTTGGAAAAAAAACACAGTTTTGTGCCCCTTAACCCCTTTTTTCTGCTCAAAGTTCAATAACACAGTCCAATGGCCGACTTTCCAAACACATAGGTTTCAATCCACTCCACAAATCCCGGACTCGAGCCCCCGCGTGTAGCACCAGGTCCCGATCCCTTGGTTTAAGGAACCGGACTGGGTTTTTCCTTTTTCTTGGGTCTGCAGCAAATTACCTCCCCCGAGTGGATCCTTTAGCTCTGTTGTCTAGGCAAACAATAATCTCCAGGAATAAGGCCAATGTCCACACTTGAGTAAAACCTAATCAGCAAGGCTTTATTCTTTTTGAGTCAACTCGAACAGAGGAAGAGCAGAAGTTGAAAGAAGTAGGGGAAGGTTCAGGCACGCAACACTTAAGTTCAGTATCTACACTCGTCGCCACTCAAGCCTGAGTGGGTATTGCTCACCCGGATAGTCCCTATGAGAGCGGTCCTAGCTGCCAGGATGGAGCATGGACACGATGAATCCCCTCTAGGTAAGTCTCCAGGCCTCTCCCCGAGATAGCAGTATCGTCGCTAATCTCCGCCGGGACTGATCCTCCCCTGGACTCCTTTCCTAAAGATGGGCCCCCTTCAAGCGGGCAGCCTGGGATCCTTCTCTGAAGCGTAGGCCCTAGTCAGCGGAGCTGGGCCTACAATGCAGCAACAGGACCTCGGGCTCAAGGTGCCCGAGGCCTAAACACACTTGCACACCTCGTCCCATGCGGGCCACGAGGCACACTCCCCGGACCAGAGGTCCACCCTGAACGCCTTGCGGTCCCCCTGGAATTGCTCCATGCCAAATGGCGTCTGCCCCTTTTGTACCCTCTCCCAGCATGCACAGCAGGTGCCCACGCCCACTGCATGGCTGCCGAGAGAGGACACCCAAGGTGCTGTGATACCCCCGTAGTTTAACCTATGCCGGCGGTGACAGTGCCACCTGCAGGCAACGGAGAACACTGCTGCCAGGCAGTACCACACCCAGAGCAGAACCCAGAGCAGAACAACAATTGAATCATAATTGGTCTGAGCCCAATTATCGGCTCAGACTACCCTTAAATTTCCACATAGCGCTACACAACTTTCCTTGTCATTTGGCCGGGTTCACACTATTGCGGATCCCCGCATCCAATTCGCAATAGCAGGAGAATGTGAATGGTTCTCTATGGAGCCGGTTCACATATTTCCGATGGGGCTTGGGTGCGAATTTGCACAGGAGCCCTGTGCATCTTTTGGTCCATTTCAGGTCCGAATTCAGCCAAAAATTCAGGCTGAAATCGGACCTGAAATGGTGCACCAGGACGCACAGGACCCCTGCTGTGAGCCGCATCGGCATCCAGTGTGAATCGAGCCTAAAGCTTACAATGCATTCACATGGACTGGACACACATAAGAAATAATAATGTATTTTTATTTATTACCAAATAATGTGCCAGGGTGTCACTTTGTTTAGTTAAAGTGTTACTAAAGACAAAATCAAAAATGACATATAGGATGCTATATGTCTGTCACTAGTACCTGTATTACCAAAACAGAAAACAGTCTTGGTTTTTCTGAATCCCTTTTCTGAACTTAGCATTGTTTTACCTGTTGATCCTGCTGATACCTTTCAACTTTAACAGACCAAGTTGTACAGAAAAAGTAGCAGTTAAAGGGTTGAGACGAACCATTTAAAGTGATTGTAAATTCAATTTTTTTTTTAATAACACACATGTTATATTTAACTGCTCTGTGCAATTCCATTACACAGAGCAGCCCAAACCTCCTCTTCTTGGGTTCCCCACCAGTGCTCCTGGATCCTCCTTCCTTCTGCAAGCAAGCGAGTTCCTATGGGGGCACTCATGTGTGCTTGATCCTGATCCATGCTGCCTGCATCCATAAACAGAAACAGCACGGCTCAGCCCTGCCCCCCACTCCTTTTTCACAGGATTTGACTGACAGCAGTGGGAGCCAATGACTCCCACTAACTTAGCAAAGTCTGTGAGAGCAGGGAGAGAAATCAGAGCAACTAAAGACTGGCACAGCAATAGATTAAGTGAGGACTCAGGTAAGTATAAGGAGGGTGGGGGGCAATACTAGGTGCATTAAGGTAAAAATATGTTTAGGCGTTAGAACCACTTTAACACTGACAGGGGAGCTTAAAATGATCAGCTATTATAAATTTAGCTAAAAGTTTTATTCCAAAAAATAATTGTTTGTGTAACCGCTTAAATAGTGTTAGGAGGAGTTAAGCTTTAAATTAAAGCCCCCCCCCCCCCAATAAAAAGACGGCATGAAGAAAACATAGAAAAATCTACTAAAATTAATGTCACTGTAAAAATATAAGCCTATAATAAGCCGTCCCTAAAAGTTAGCTTCAGCTAAAAACTCTGCATTCACTTTCATTCACATTTTTTTTTCATTTCTGGGAGTAATTGGCCACCCCCACAGTCTGTTGCCGGATTTCATCATGAAAACAGAACATCTGGTACTGAACGCTGATTTTCTTGACTAGTTTCAGGCCTTGCTATCTGCTCGA
Organism: Rana muscosa; assembly: GCA_029206835.1. Lineage (NCBI taxonomy): Eukaryota > Metazoa > Chordata > Amphibia > Anura > Ranidae > Rana > Rana muscosa. The sequence continues at coordinate 486,265,314 of CM055117.1, read as the reverse complement.
ATTTTTTCAGTGTAAGTAGTATGTAGGGAAGCGTACAGAGGTCGGTAGGATGTAGGGTAGCGTACAGAGGTCAGTAGTATGTAGGGCAGTGTACAGAGGTCAGTAATAGATAGGGCAGTGCACAGAGATCAGTAGTATATAGAGCAGTGTGCAGAGGTCAGTAGGATGTAGGGCAGTGTACAGAGGTCAGTAGTAGGTAGGGCAGCGTACAGAGGTCAGTAGTACGTAGGGCAGTGTACAGAGGTCAGTAGTAGGTAGGGCAGAGTACAGGCATACCCCGCTTTAAGTACACTCACTTTACATACACTCGCGAGTAAGGACATACCCCCGAGTGTATGTAAAGTGCCTCACAAGTACTGTACAGACATTTTGCAGCCGCAGTAAAAGGAGCTAAAGCTCCAAGAGCATAGCCCGCCCTGTTCCGGTGTGCCCCTGACACCCCCACTACAGCCCCTGAGGCCTCAACTACAGCTTCTGACACCACCACTACAGCCCCTGACCCCCCACTACACCCTAGAAGTGAAAAAAGGTATTGTTTCACTTTAAGTACATTTTCGTTTTACATACATGCTCTGGTCCCATTGTGTACTTAAAAGTGGGGTATGCCTGTACAGAGGTTAGTAGTATGTCGGGCAAAGTACAGAGGTGAGTAGTATGTAGGGCAGTGTACAGGGGTCAGTAGTGTTAAGAGCAGCGTACAGAAGTCAGTAGTATGTAGGGCAGCGTACAGAGCAGTGGCAGCTGGTGCTCAATTTTTTTTGGGGGGGGCGCAAACAAACTGAAAAATTCTGAAAAAAAAACATCAATTGCAGCTTCACTGTGCTATCAATTTGCAGCCACTGTGCCCCATAAAATGCAGCCACTGTGCCCAAAAAAATTCAGCCATTGTGCCCATCATATGCAGCCTGTGCCCATCATAAGCCTCTGTGCCCATCACATGCAGTCTCTGTGCCCATCATATGCAGCCTCTGTGCCCATAATATGCAGCCTATGTGCCCATCATATGCAGACTCTGTGCCCATCATATGCAGCCTGTGCCCATCATATGCAGCCTCTGTACCCATCATATTCAGCTTCTGTGCCCATCATATGCAGCCTCTGTGCCCATCATATACAGCCTCTGTGCCCATCATATGCAGCCTCTGTGCCCATCATATGCAGCCTCTGTGCCCATCATATGCAGCCTCTGTGCTCATCATATGCAGCCACTGTGACCCCCCTGCTCGCCGTCTGACAGGCACTTACTCCATCCTGGTGGTGGGTCTGGCAACGGGTGACAGCGGGTGACGGGTATTAGATTCACACCTCCTGATTGGCTGAGAGGCGGTTCAGTCTTAGAAAATAAAACATTCATTTGCTTTTCTAACACTCCTGGGTGGACTGCGAGCGCAATGCTTTGCGCTCCAAGCCCACCTTTTTTGAAGCCTATTAGAGCCTATGGCTCTAATCAGGTGCTTAAAAAAACACCCCCGCTGCTGGAATTCAGGCGCCCGACGTCCGAAAAGGGGCCAGATGCCTGAATAGCGGGTGGCTACAGCGGCCATGGATAGATTCATGCTATGCATAAATCTATCCATTTTACTTAGAGTGGGTGGCGTGACAGAGGGGGCGGCGTGACAGAGGGGGCGGCGCCCGTGCGCCCTTAATGGATGCACCGCCACTGGTACAGAGCTCAGTAGGATGTAGGGCAGTGTACAGGGGTCAGTAGTATTTAGAGCAGTGTACAGAAGTCAGTAGTATGTAGGGCAGCATACAGAGATCAGTAGGATGTAGGGCAGCGTACTGGCATCAGTAGTATGTAGGGCAGCATATAAAAGTTAGTAGTATGTAGGGCAGCATACAGAGGTCAAGTAGGATGTTGGGCAGCGTACAGTGGTCAAAAGTTTGTAGGACAGCGTACAGAGGTCAGTAGGATGTAGGGAAGCGTGCAGAGGTCAATAGTTTGTAGGACAGCATACAGGAGTCAGTAGGATGTAGAGCAGTGTACAGAGTTCAGTAGCAAATAGGGGTCATTAGTATGTAGGACTGGGGTCAGGAGGGAAAGGTATAGGGGGGTCAGGGAGGCATACTACTGGGGGATCAGAAGGGCACGTGCAGGTGGCCATGAGGGTGAGGTACTGGGGGGTCAGGAGAGTATGGTACTGGAAGATCGGGGAGTACGGTATTTGGAGATCAGGAGGGCACAGTACAGGGAGTACAGGACAGGTGGGGTGTCAAGAGGGCATGACACTGGGGGGGATCAGGAGGGTATGATATTAGGGGTGGATCAGGAAGGTATGGTATTAGGGGGGTCAGGAGGGCATTGTGCTGGGGGTCAGAAGGGTATGGTATGGGGGGGTCAGAAGTGAATGGTACTGTGCTGTCAGGAGGCATCAAGAGGACATGGTGCTGGGGCATCAGGGGGGCTGGGGTGTTAGGTGTTTTAATGCAAAATGGTGCAGTGAAGGTGCAGTGGTAAACATACATGTCATGGCACTGATCCCTGCTGGCAATCCTCTCTCTTCTTCCCACTTGGTATCACCCACAAGGCCCTTGGTTTAGGGAGGAGGAAGGCCAGTGGGGATAAGCGAAGAACAACAGCTCGGGCGTGTTTAGGGAAGAGCCTAATCCCGCCCAAGCTATTCCAAAGGCTTTCCCCACCCCACAGCTGCATGTGTGCAAGGGGCAGGGGCTGCCTGTGCAGCCTAGGATTCGGTGAGCGTGCGACTGTGCTGTTCGTGAGCACTGAACAGAAGACTGGGTTGGCAACACTGTTGACAGTCGACAGGTAGCTCGCGGTTAATGGTTTGCTGACTCCCAATCTAAATCAGTCCAACTAACACTACCTTCGCTGTCCAATGGTAACTCAATTGATAGAGGAGCCACTCAAAGACAAGCCATAGATGATGTGATTTTCTTTACTTACAGGTGAAAGGAAAGAAAATTGGTCTATTCCCCCCTCAAGACAGTTAAGCCCCGTACACACGATCGGTTTGACTGATGAAAACCGTCCGATGGATGGTTTTCATCAGACCAACCGATCGTGTATGGTACCCATCGGTCTTTTTTCCATCGGTTGGAAAAAATAGAACATGTTTTCAATTTTTCCGATGGATAAAAAACCGATCGAAAACTCAGATCGTCTATGGGCAAGTCCATCGGATCAAAAACCCACGCATGCTCAGAATCAAGTCGACGCATGCTCAGAAGCATTAAACTTCATTTTTCTCGGCTCATCGGAGTGTTTTACGTCATCGCGTTTGGAACGGTCGGTTTTTTGACCGATGGTGTGTGGGCAAGACTGATGAAAAACAGTTTCATCGGATTTCCGATGGACAAATCCATTGGACGAAAATCCATAGGTTATCCGATCGTGTGTACGGGGCTTTAGTGTTGATAGGGGAATCCCTCATGCAGTGCTATTGTGTTCTGCCGGCAGGGAGTCTTCAATAAATATCAGACCAGCTCGATATTGTTCCAGGTGTAAGTCAGGAAGCAAAAAAAGTAAAAAGAAATATGCTCACTTTACCACATTAGAGTTCAAACAGAGTGCCATCACAGGGCCCAGCCAGCAATGGAGCTTTTAGACATTTAGTGCAGCAATTATTACTCCACCAAAATAGTCAGTGCTATGTACCTTTCCTGTGTACCCAGCTGTCCAGTTTGTACTTCCTAATCCGCCTTCTCTTTTTTTAATCCCTGTTGTTTCTCTTAAAGAGCTCACCACTTGCTGTAAAAAGAAAGGGGATCTATATCTGCCATTCATGACTCCCTTTTGGCCAGTACACAGGTTTATGGAACACATTAAATCTTCTAAGCGATGGATGCATTTGATTTGTGTCATATTTGGTTTCTATCAAATCTGAATTTTATTCTGTTCAATAATAAGTTGGCTGTTAGATTGTAAAGCAACAAATATAAAAAAAAATTGGGACTTTAAAGTGATTGTTATTTTTTAGAAAAAAAAGCCTTTACTAACATGTTATACTCACCTGTTCTGTGCAGTGGTTTTGCACAGAGCAGCCCGGATTCTCCTTTTCTTGGGTCCCCCGCCGGTGCTCCTGGCCCCTCCCTCCTGCCCAGTGCTCCCAGAGCAAGCAACTTGCAATGGGGGCACCCAAGCAGGCTCGGCATGTCTATTCACACACAAAGCCATGCCATGGCTCGGCCCCACCGCTGCCCTTCTGATTGGCTCACTGGCTGTGATTGACAGCAGTGGGAACCAATGGCTGCCGCTGCTGTCTCAGTCAATGAGGAGGGATAATCCCTGGTGAATTGTGGCTCTCGTTTACGTAAAATATGCAGTGTACGGATCAAATTTTCTGTGTATATGAGCCCCAGAATTACTGGAAGGACTAACTAATGAAAATAAAGGAAAAAGCCTAGAAAGGAAAACGAATGCAGCCAATACATTAAGGGACTTGGTAATATGCAATTTGTTTTTTAACAGAAGTATATGCAATATTTTTCATGTTTGTTTTGAAGTTTAGATGTTCTGTCATTTAAGTAAGTGCAATACAGTGTTCAAAGAGTATATGACATGTGACATGAGGCTCCCTGTCCAGATGCAAAAAGTCTTCTAGACCTTGACTGTTTTTTTGTTTTTTTTTATAAATTCACACTAGGATAAATTGAGTTTAATTAGTGATTTACATTGTTTGCGATAAATTCCCAGACTGAATCTGATGTTCGGGTCTGATTTTGTACCAGGCAACTATATATTTATTAATTTTTATGCACATAGGGAAAATAATTACACTATACAATCTTATGTCTATGTCTATATTCCAGACAATATTGAGCCTTACCAGATGTACACGGTTACACTGTACCCTGTGTATAACGACAGCATTGGAACATCCGTTCAAAATAATGTCTATTCCAAAGAAGCAGGTAATATTTTATTTTATTTTTTATTGGATTCTAAATGTATTTTACAATAACATGTTTATTAGGCATCTGTTTTGCTTATCAAAAATAAAAAAATTCAAGTTTTGGATGGCAAAGAGACAACTTTTAGTCCTTGCCAGCTAATTTCAATTCCTAATAATCCCAGTCCCAATTCAGAATGAAACTGAAAGGTTTACCTGTGAACAGAAATCCTTGCCTACATAAAGAAAAGATGTTGAGTTTGGTTTGATTTCAATTTAAGCATAGTTATCGCATTGCATAATGCCAACAGACTATTTATCTTTATCATTAAAGGGTATCACCGCTTTAGAAGGAAAAAATATATAGCACATGAAAAAATAAAGCATATGCAATTGCTATGCAAGCCATTTCAATCTTCAGTGCTGTCACTTTCTGTAAATGTCAATGCAATATGGCAACCTGGAGGTGTTATGTACACCGTTGTACTCAATAAAGGTTAATTACTTCTAAAGGGCGGCAGACCCACCAACTTTTCTCATCAGAACACTGAAAGTGCCTCAGCTGATTATAATGAACCAGTCGCTAACATTCAGAGTCTGTATGCAAAAGCCATGATCAAACAAGCAACCATTCCTTCAAAGCATATAAAAGGGGGGTTGTGGGACTTTAAGTGAGGCAAGTGATGACCGCTGAATGGGTTTGTAAACATATTGACATATTTATTCAGCATGTACATGTAGCGGGGTCTTCAAAGTTAGTGGGATACACCTGGGGGTAGAGAGACCCAGGTGTGTAATTATGTCAGGGATTAGACCCCTTTTTGTTATTCGTGGAGGATTGGGTGGTGCAATATTCTCCTTGGCCTGTGGGTGGCGGGGTGCCTACAGGCTCGAGGTAGAATCACTACCACAGTGTTACCCTTTTTTTGTCCCTTCCTGGAGATGGTACGGCTGGGGCGGGGAACCCGCCGTGGTGTCGATGGGAGGAGATAAAAGGGGAAACGCTCTCGCCACGAGGTCTTTGGGGGGGATCATCTCTTCACGCACCCAGGCACCTTAGGCCTGGGTGCGGGCGGTTCAAGGTTCCGGCCTAGGCGCCCTAGGCCTGGCCGGAATGAAGATGGAGTCCATCCCAGGCACCTTCAGCCTGGAGTGAGGTACTATTGAGGAGGCCTGGGACCCGGTGACTCCAACTGGGTCCCGCGAGGGTGAAGTTGCTCCAGGGCGCCCCTTGCGAGGGGACCCGCATCTGAGGTGAGGAGGCTGGGGAGGTCACCCGTCCGAAGACCCGGTGCAGTGTCAACCCGGTGACGGATGGGCCTTCGGTAACTCCCTTGGAGGACATCTTCCCCTGATAGGGGCTACAGCGCAGCGGAGGAGCTTTCATCAAGACTCCTGCAACCCCTGGTCATAGCACAGGGAGTGTAGGGACTAAGAACCTGTACAGTGCCTCGACCTGCTTCCCCATCGTATCATGCCGTTGCATTTGACTGTATGTGGAGATACGCAATAAACCTGAGTTTGGACTTTGATGGGTGTATGGACTCTGTTGATGGGAACAAAGGGAGATTCTGGCACGGAAGGACTGACCCTCATAACCAGCACACATTTGGCCCGAGGAAAAGATTGGTACCGGCCTTCACCTCACCCACAGCCATGGGGAGGACATGGGCCGTAGCGCACCTCACTCTGTCGCTCGACATACCCCTAGCTAAAGAGGTCGGGGTGAGGCCGCTACACGTGGGGGCTCGTGAGTCCAGGATGAAATGTGTGTTGACCCTGAGGTTTGGAACGGCTGTGTTTGAACTTTGCTGCCCGGAGGAGATCCGAGCAGGTCGGCCATGTGATTGGCCAAAGTGCGTCCCTGTGCTCGAAGTCGTGGAAATTTCTCTGAAAAACCGGGAGAGGCCCATGCAGAAAGAGCGGGAAGAGGGAGGAGTCCAGCCGTGTGACGAACTACATGTGGGGACTTTTGCTGCACTGCGCCACGAGGCACCCCGTGACTGTACAATTCGTGGGCGGAGACTGAAGGAAGCCCGCGAAAACGTGCAAGTCGTGGGAGGAGTCTGGCCACGTGTGGAGATACACGTGGAGACTCCGGCGCGAGGTGAGCGCGTGATGGAACAGCAGGTGGTCGGGATGGCCTCAAGCTCCCCGTGGATGCCGGTACCTTACCCCACGAAAATGACTGCATTTGCTGCGCCCATTACAGACACGGGGATAAGGCTCAGGCCTCGAGGACAGTTGGCTCTGTATTCATGCAGAGACACGGAGGCCCTCGGTGTGATCTGTCCCGGATGCTCGGGACTGGTGGTCCAACTAAAGCCATTCGGGCGATGTGAGGCATGCAAGGAGTTCCTTTTTGAGGTTGAACCACACACGGAAAGGCCCCGGGCCCTACGCCTCAACTGCATCACAGGAACCGCCACTCCGGAGGGAGAGATCAAAGCCTTTGCGGAGTTTCCCGTGCGCGCTGACCAGGGCGAAGTGACTGCCCAACCAGAGATTGAGAGAGAAAAATCCGAAGACACTGCTTCGGTCACCACAGACTCCCTGCTACCACCCCCGAAGAGGAAGATAGGCCTGGTGCAGGCCTCCTGTGGTCGTGGTCGAGCTTCACCCCGCCGCTTGCCTGGCCTGGATGGCGCCGGTAGAGAAGAGAGTCCCGGACATCCCAGTTCTTCAGAAGGTCCAGGTGAGCCAGGGGCTGGGACTGGGGTGTTGGTTGGAGGTGTCGGGGGTCCACCGTCGGTGGAGCCCGCAAGGGAGGGTAGCCTTCCGTCCACTAGAGACTACCTTCCCGCGGAGATGTATGACACCTCCGACCTAGAGTCATTGTCAGACTGTGGGGATGACGGAGAGATAGACGAACTGTTTCACCGGAAGGGCTGGGACAGACACCCACTACCTGTGCTGAGTAAACCGCAGGATTCCCCCATATCCATAGAAGACAGTACGCTCCGGGTGAAGGCCCCGGAGTTCCCGAGGAAATCTAGTCCTCGGGCCAACTTTCCTCATTCAACTACATCACCCGCTCTGATGGTGGGGATGCAGCGTGCTTCGTTGCGGGCACCAAAGACAAAGCAACTCGAGATGGTGAAGGTACCTCGGCACCCGGAGGCCATCGTGCAGCCAGGAGAAGGTGAGCGAGATGTGATGCCGCCTCTAGCCAGGTTGCAGAGACTTTTCTCCCAGAGAGTCGCCCGTGAATATGGGTGGGAGTACCCCTACTTACCTCGGGACTTATTGTATGAAGTCGAGGTCCTGCGACCAAGGTGGTATGACGAGTTTGTATGGGAAAAGCTTAAAGTCCCCCATGCCAGGCGATACCTGTCATGTTCGCCGCCTGTGTCTAAAAAGTTCAAGGACTGCAGAGCTGATCGGAGACTTGGGCGCCATATTCATGCCGATAAGGTGCTCATCTGCAGGAAAGAAGGAGAGGATGTCGAGTATTCGGTGGAAGTGTTTGACGGGCACCTGAAGCCCCTGTTTCTGCCGGATCCAAGGTTCTACTTATAGGAGAAGTGAGCTCCTATCTTGTTGCTGTTGAAACTTTCTGGAAGAGACATTCCCAGACGCCTAGAACTGTGCCCTACTTTTGTTTTGATTTGGGCTTTTCTTTTACTCACTGGAGACTTGGGAGCTGTTGTTTTTTTTTCTCCCTTTTCTTCATGTGCCAAAGGCAGAGACTTTTGGGGTAGAGTCAGAGTAGGAAAGCAGGAAGAATGAAGATCTCACCAAGTGTCATTACCGTAGCGCTGTCACCAGGTGGCAGTGTTGTGCAACGGTTGTTTGAAATGTTACACATGCATTACTTACTTATTGGAGTGAGTGGGTCTCTCGGCTGACGGACCCACTCATGCCAAGTTAACACAGAGTGTTAGGATGTGTTTTTTTGTTTCCCTTCTGCAGGAGATTCGTCGGTCAAGACTACTGAGTATGGGGTGGTTCTTAGACAGTGACGGGAGGGATTGTATATGTGTACATGACAGATGTTTTATACAAAAAGTTTTAATGTTTTATAGTTCCCTTTCCCTGGAGCAGGTCTTGGCACACACAGTATCCAAAATTTGAGGGATAGCCTCTGGGGCCCACTTCATGTCACCACTCCTTGGGAGACATGGGTGTGCACCTGACGCTGGGGACCAGCGTCAAATCACAAGGGGGAGTGTGTAGCGGGGTCTTCAAAGTTAGTGGGATACACCTGGGGGTAGAGAGACCCAGGTGTGTAATTATGTTAGGGATTAGACCCCTTTTTGTTATTCGTGGAGGATTGGGTGGTGCAATATTCTCCTTGGCCTGTGGGTGGCGGGGTGCCTACAGGCTCGAGGTAGAATCACTACCACAGTGTTACCCTTTTTTTGTCCCTTCCTGGAGATGGTACGGCTGGGGCGGGGAACCCGCCGTGGTGTCGATGGGAGGAGATAAAAGGGGGAGACGCTCTCGCCACGAGGTCTTTGGGGGGATCATCTCTTCACGCACCCAGGCACCTTAGGCCTGGGTGCGGGCGGTTCAAGGTTCCGGCCTAGGTGCCCTAGGCCTGGCCGGAATGAAGATGGAGTCCATCCCAGGCACCTTCAGCCTGGGGTGAGGTACTATTGAGGAGGCCTGGGACCCGGTGACTCCAACTGGGTCCCGCGAGGGTGAAGTTGCTCCAGGGCGCCCCTTGCGAGGGGACCCGCATCTGAGGTGAGGAGGCTGGGGAGGTCACCCGTCCGAAGACCCGGTGCAGTGTCAACCCGGTGACGGATGGGCCTTCGGTAACTCCCTTGGAGGACATCTTCCCCTGATAGGGGCTACAGCGCAGTGGAGGAGCTTTCATCAAGACTCCTGCAACCCCTGGTCATAGCACAGGGAGTGTAGGGACTAAGAACCTGTACAGTGCCTCGACCTGCTTCCCCATCGTATCATGCCGTTGCATTTGACTGTATGTGGAGATACGCAATAAACCTGAGTTTGGACTTTGATGGGTGTATGGACTCTGTTGATGGGAACAAAGGGAGATTCTGGCACGGAAGGACTGACCCTCATAACCAGCACACATTTGGCCCGAGGAAAAGATTGGTACCGGCCTTCACCTCACCCACAGCCATGGGGAGGACATGGGCCGTAGCGCACCTCACTCTGTCGCTCGACATACCCCTAGCTAAAGAGGTCGGGGTGAGGCCGCTACATACATTTGTAAAAGCATATAGCAATTTGTACATCCATAAGAAGAAAAACTATTTCATCTATGTACTGTACATACCAATAACATAGTAAAATTCATCTATATACATACCAATGACACAATACAGTTCATCTATATACATGGATGCCATAATGACATTTACAATGTAAATTGTTGTTAGCCAGTACTGCTCCGCATAAAAAGATACATAAAAAGATCTATTAAAAAAAAAAAAAATTGCACCATATCTTGAAAAACTATATGCATCTAAAAGAGCTTGATGTATTTTGTGGATTTGTTCCACTTCCTCAGAAGTGGCTGCATACAGTGTATCTGTGGAAGATGTATAAAGAGACCAGTGAGGTATATTAGTAAATCCCACTAAAGGGAAAGGAAAAAGAAAACGGGAGGAAAACAGAAAAAGTCCATCCCTATGATACATATTGTCTCAAAGTCCAAAACATGCGGTACTGCAAGCTGGGGGCTGTCAAAAGTGTCTGTCCCGGGAGCTGTAGTGATAGGGACCCATGGAAAAAATCTGGCGCACAAAAGGTTAACCCAGGAGGATGAGAGTCTCCATGCTAGAATCATAGGTAGTACACGGAAATAGCATAGAAAGTGTCTGTAGAATTGATAAGATAATTATATCTAGTATGTAAGGTGCTACTACCATTCCTTCAGAGCAGAAACAAGTGGGACTCTGCAACAAAGTTTGTTAAAATCATGGCATTGTACATTGGGCACCCAGAGGGGATTGTTTTTTTTGTTGTTTTTTTCGCAACAAAATGTGATTATTCTTAATCTTAATTAATGTTGTTGTCTCCATAGCACCAACCTTTTCACCAGAACTCAAACCAGTCAGTGTTGATGAGTCACAAGTAGAGGTGCAGTGGGAACCAATTCCTCTGGAGAAACGCAATGGCTTCATTACCAGCTATACTGTTTTTTGGAGAGACCCCAATGGCATAGAAGACTGTGAGCATTTCTCATGTATTCATTATACATTGTAGTAAAAAATGTTTCAGCCGTTAAAACATATTTTTAAGATTTACACTGCTAAAGCTAATCATATGCTGACAGTAGTCCAAACATATTTGTAAAGGATAGGTGTACTTTAGCACCTTTTCTGCCCCCTCCCACATTTATAATATTTAGCTGTAACCCCTATAACCCCAGAAAAGTACCTGAATATGCAGCACATGGGGTTTATTTACTAAAACTAGAGAGTGCAAAATCTGGTGCAGCTCTGCATAGAAACCAATCGGCTTCCAGGTTTTATTGTCAAAGCTAAATTAAACAAGCTGAAGTTAGAAGCTGTTGGCTACTATGCACAGCGGCACCAGATTGTGCACTCTTTGTAAATCAAACCTATAGCCTTAATACATTTAAATGGAAAATCCATCTGCAACCTGAGAAGCTGATAAATGGGTACTAAAGTAAAGCTATCATCTGTTGGTATTACTTTGAAGGATTTTGATGTCCTTAGATAAAGGTTGAGTTGAGTTGAGTTTAGTGGCATCTTAATATAGCACGGTCATTTACCCCGTAGGATCCCGACGCGCTTGTCAAGTGGTTGTGAACTTATGAGCTAAATGCTGCCCCTGACTTCACCAAAGGGCCACGCATAATGTTAAATATACAATACTTAGCTGTAACCCCTATAACCCCAGAGAAGTACCTGAACATGCAACACATAGCCTCAATACATTTAAATGGAAAGTCCATCTGCAGCCTGAGAAGCTGATATCATCTGTTGGTATTACTTTGAAGACTTTTGATGTCCTTAGATCAGTGGTTATCAACTTATGAGCTAAATCATGCCCTTGACTTCACCAAAGGGCCGCACATAATGTTCAATATATGTAATGCTTGAGACGACTGTCAGAATCTGCAGACCTAATAGAGAAATGAGGGTCAAGCCTCGTACACACGAATGAGTTTCTCGGCAAAAACCAGCAAGAAACTTGCTGGCAGAGATTTTTTGCCGAGAAATTCGTTCGTGTGTATGGTTTCTCGTCAAGAAATGCGACAAGAATCTCGACGAGAAAATAGAGAACCTGTTCTCTATTTTCTCGTCGAGATTCTCGTCAGCCTGTTTCTCGACGAGAAAATTGTGTGTGTGTACACTTACCTTTTCGCCGGGAAGCCCGCGCATGCTCGAAATGACTTTGACGCATGCGCGGTAGCTTCCTAGGCATAGATAGGGTGTAGCAAGATGGCGGCGACGGCATCGAATGTGACGAGCGCATGCTCGTCGTAGTCGATGACGTCACCGCGTACGCTCCATTCAAAGAACCGCGGGTTCTTTGAATCGAGCGTGTGTACACTCGGCCGGGACAATTTTCTTGTCCAAGAATCTCGTCGAAAAAAACGACATGTTTTTTTCGACGAGAATCTCGGCCGTGTGTACGAGGCCTCAGAGAGTGTGGATATGCTACATTTTTGGCTGAGGATATGCTACAGAAGAAAATACAAAACTGGAAGCATGTTACCGTATTTATCGGCGTATAACACGCGCCGGCGTATAATACGCACCCCAAGTTTAGGAGGGAATTTTAGGGAAAAAAACTTTTAGGAGGAAAGTTTAAGGAAATATAACTTACATTCAAATGCAGCCTTATCAGTGTCCATTGCAGCCTTGTCACAGTGCAGCCTTGCCCCAGTGTCCATTGCAGCCTTGTCAGTGTCCATTGCAGCCTTGTCACAGCGTCCATTGCAGCCTTGTCAGTGTCCATTGCAGCCTTGTCACAGCGTCCATTGCAGCCTTGCCCCAGTGTCCACTGCAGCCTTGTCACAGTGCAGCCGTGCAGCCTTGTCACCGTGCAGCCTTGCCACAGTGTCGCCTTGCCCCCAGTGTTTATTGCAGCCTTGCCAATTTAAAGTTGGCGCCGCCGAGACTGCGTAGAGCGGGGCGAACGCCGCCGAGAACGCAGCCGAGATACACATTGCTGAGTGTACTCGGCTCTCGGCTCTTCTCGACCCCGCTCACAGTCACGCCGACTGGGCATGACTGTGAGCGGAACCGAGAAAAGCCGAGTAGAGCCGAGTACACTCGGCTATGTGTATCTCGGCGGCCAACCCCTCACAGTCAGCAGAGATCGATGGGGGATAGGTGGGTATCGGCGAATAACACGCACCCACAATTTTCCCCTGATTTTAAGGGGAAAAAGTGCGTGTTATACGCCGATAAATACGGTATATGAGGCAAGTAAAGAGCATTACCCTAATCAATGTGTCTACAACAGACTGCTGAGTTCTGAGAGCCGCACATCATATAGCAAAGGGCCGTTGGTTGGGTTCCAAGGCTTTAGAAAGAGGCTGTGCAGCTGCCCCACTATTTGTAGTCAGAGTCTTTACTTGGAAATGCGATAACCCTAACTACCAAGACCTGAGGTGTGCCCTAGTCTAGCTGGTCAGTATGCCTAAAAGAGGGCATATATAATGTATATGAAATGTGTATGATATATAATGAAAAATGAAAGTTTGGGGGGAACGGGTGGGTGGGAACCAGGAAGACAAACCGTTGCAGGGACCCGACAGAGGAGGGAGGATATATGCCCCCCCCAGACTCCTCCTACAAATCCAGGCTGGCCTCCGGACAGCCTTCTAACTTAGAATTTTTTCAAAGCACACAACATCACTGGGATGGATCTCCCAACTCAAACTGCTTTTTTAAACTCCTAACTGTCATTATTTAAATTTACAGCTGTGTGCCTTTTCCATCAAAGGCTGGCCCATTTTCAGTGGCAGATTCAAAGTTTTTCTTAAAAACACATGTAGCGCCCTCCACTCTCACACCCTTGGTTATCGGTTATTTTTGGCTGCAGTCTAGGGGTACCTTGGAGGAGAGAGTGCGGGGTCACCACGCCAAGCTTTCACCGCAGATGTCTGTGTGGTGTGAGCAAAGTCTCTTTACCTTCGGGTCGGTGTTCTGCATTCGGAGCCTCGGCTTCTTCTGTGGAACAGTGTCTGCCAGTAAATGAGCCCCACACCAATAAAAAAAAGTCCAACACTCCTTTATTTTCCAATGTCAGGATGAAACACAATCAGTTGGACTCCCTCAACAGACAGACAGAGGGTGTGGATACGAGTAGGCCCAGGCACAATGAACTCTCTTATTCCTTTTAGCGTGCGAATAGGCTTGGCGCACGGTCTCTGCCACCGACCGTGAATTGGTAGCTGCCACCTACCGGGTGAACTGTAACAGCCCCTGCCACAGGCCTGAAAGTAACGGTCTTTAGATGCGACCGTTGCGAAATGTCTCTGCACAGACTTTAACACATGAACCACCTTTCGTGTGAATAAGCCCCTATTTGGTGAAGGCATCCCTCCAGACGGTCTCCGGAGGCCCTGTCCCGGCACTGGCAATCTGCTGCACCAGATCTACGGGAAGGTCACCTGCGCGGTCCATTGCGTCTTAGATTCAGGTACCCAGTCCGTCGGGCACCTTAGGACGATCCCTCCCGGGCGGAACCCAGTGGAAGTAGCTGGGCCCCAGGCCTGGAACAACGTACCTCACCCCAGACTAAGGGTGTCTGGGGTGGCTCCCGAACTCCTGGTGTCCAGGCCTAGGCCCCCTGGACACCGACCACGGACAGCCGCCCTCAGGCTAAAGGTGCCTGGGACTCGAAGACCCCGTGACAAAGATGTTCGCCCCCTTTATACCCTCTCCCAGCAAGCACAGTGGGTTCCCCGCCCCGCCGTATAGGTGCTGCGAGAGGCCACAAAGGGTACGGCACTGCAGTGATGGTTCAACCCCAGCCCACAGGGACAGCGCCACCTGCTGGGCCGCAGGGAACTATACATCACTGGTGTCTCTGCCAGTTTTAAACATGATAGAAAAGTATATACCCGCTACACACATTTATGTCTCATTATGTAATTTATGGATCTCCAACATGGTACTAGTACATATTTGTATTTCTTGATTCTAGTTTCAACAGTACAAGGCACAGTTACAAAATTCAAGATAAAGAATATTCTCCCTTTCACAACATACCAAGTGTTTTTAAGAAGTTCTACGGCTGGAGGCAGTGTGAATGGTACCATACTTATGGTTTATACCGCTGTTCCAGGTAAGAAAAATGCTTTTAAAAAGATGAAGGAATACAGTGTTGGAAATTGAAAAGGAGAGATATAGAAATATTGAATATTGCTTACAGATCATATCCTTAGGTGAAGGGGGTAAAGCAGACTCATTTAGAATTAATTGACTGTAACATAGAATAAGTATAAAAATAAAACTGGAAAAATTACATGACGATAGTGAACAGGCAGAGTATATATGGCCTATATGATGAGCAGAATAATTCAATAATCCGTGTTAATATATGTGGCAAAGTCGACATCCGGAGTATTCTGCTACCAAGATGACCAATGCAGTTATATCATAGCATGTAGCTTGCACATGAAGTCATAATAAAACTACTTCTAATGCCGCGTACACACGATAATTTTTCCCGTCTGGAACAATTACATTTTTTCATTTGGGCTTTTTGTCATTTTTCCCGACGGGAAAAACGGCATTAATCACGACGAGAAAAATTAGAACATGCTCTAATTTTTCTCGTTGTGAATCCCGTCATTTTTTTCCGCTGCAGTTTTCCCATAGGGAAACACTGCCGGGGAGCCTACACACAGTCGTTTTTTTCGACCAAGAAAAAAAATGTCATTTAAAACGGCCGTGTGTAGGGGAACAAGCTGTTCCTCGTTTTCACGTCGATTTTCTCGACGGTGTTTTCACCGTCGAAAAAATCGATCGTGTGTACGCGGCATAATGCTTCTCCACATGATGTGTTTGTGATAGTTTTCATAAAATGCTAAGCCTTCCAGTTCTCCACATAACAAAAGAGGGGGAGCTCCAGAGCATGCAAAAGATAAACAGAGAGACACCAGTGCAAAGGTGAAGTATGTTTAAAAACAAAGTATTTAGTATACAAAACAAATAATATGCACCCACAAATAGTCGAGGAGTAAGACACATAACCACATAAGAGAGGGAATAGAGAAAAGAGGGCGCACCAGCCTTGTGCATTATCCTTTAGTAAATTTATTTGTAAAAATATATTAAAAACTACTCACAAACAAGTGAAGATAATTCGTTTTGTAAAAGCCTCCAAATGGTGGCAGTCAATCTACGTACGACAGTCTCCAGATGGGGAACGAGAGGACTTCAGGACCACTGCTGGCTTACATGTTTCGAAGGAATACCTTCTTCCTCAGAGCCTCTTAGGGCAGCAAGGCCTGAGGAATTATCCTAGGAACATTAGATAACCTTGACATCACGCTCATGCGCAAGAGTATTTGTTTTCTACATAACCACATAACCAGAGGCTGAAGAAAGAGGAAATTAGAAATGTGTCCTGACTTCATCAGCATTTCTTCCTGGCGGGCACACTTCCACTGACAGGTAGCTTCCCTCCTCGTGCAGCTTGGCAGCCTCAGCTCTTGCAGAGTGGCCATCTTGCTTCATCCCTGCAAGGTTTCCCTGTGATGCTGGTGTGGTCCATTCTGCCTGAGTGGTTACAGTATGTGCCTTGCCACTCAACTGTATTTGTTTTTTTAATCATAAATACTTTTTAAACATACTACACCATTAGACTTTGCGCTGGTTTCTCTCTGTTTATCCTATCTAATTTATTTACTTCCACTGACCAGACCACCAAGCCTGAGACATTGCTACTCTGCCTTTTGGTGGGAAATATTGTATTCTGACTGGCCACAGTCTCATAGTTGCCAACAGTCCTGATTTGCCCTGTACATTCATGGAATTTAGACCCATGTCCTGGTCTGAGCATGTCCCAGGCAGAATCCTGGAAAATAGGCTGTGTCCAGTGCAGGGGCACACTGTGCCAGGGGGTCTGATCCCCCATAAGAAGGCCGCACTGCTCCACTTTCACTCTGATCCCCCATAAGAAGGCCGCACTGCTCTGATGTCACTGGGTGCTGATGGTTGCCGTGTCATCCTGGCCCACCAACATAGTAAGCTGGGTGGGCTGGGAGTCGGGAGATTCTGGAACAGATCTAAAAGCAAACTGCAGCTACCAATTGATGGAGGAGGTAGCAGGAGGCAAGCTGCACCGCGTCCCAGCCAATGGGTGCGCTGTCCGGGCTTCCAGTGTTGTGGCATGGAGCTGCTCTGCAAGCTGCATGAGGTGAGGAAGAAAAAACTCTTATGCCCGAACAGTAATTTAAAGTATCGCTCTCCCTTTCTCTCTCTTTTTCATTCTTTCTCTCCTTCTCTCTCTTTTTCCTTTCTCTCTCTCTCTTTTTCTCTCTCCCTTTCCTTCTCCCACCCTCTCTCGCTCCCTCTCTCTCTCTCCTTTCTTTCTTTCTCTCTCCCTCCATCCCTCTTTATCTTTCTTTCTTTCTCCCTCCATCCCTCTTCCTCTTTCTTTCTTTCTCTCTTTCTCCCATCCTTCCTTCCTACCTTCCTTCCTCCCTCTTTTCTTTATCTCTCCCTCCTTCCCTCCATCCCTATTTTTCTTTCTTTCTCTCTCCCTCCATCCCTCTTTTTCTTTCTTTCGCTCTCCCTCCATCCCTCTTTTTTTCTTTCTTTCTCTCTCCCTTCATCCCTCTTTCTCTTTTTTATTTTCCTATATATACATTCTTCACGTCGTAAAGCATCTCAGACTCTATTTAACCACACCCCCTTTAAACCACGCCCAATATTTAGTGCAATTGAAACCACCAAAGCGCCCCGCATTTTTTCTTTCCCGTTAGGCCACTCCTACAAATGAATGCTCCCACCCCTAATTAAAATACGCCGCCTACATAAAGTGTACCTAAAATTTTTGGGGAGAATGTTGCCAACTATGCAGTCTGACCACCCCCCCCAACGGCTGAAGGAAAGTAAACTGGCTGTTTGTTTAGAAAGTTTGTCTTGATTGTAAAAAGATTTCACTGTCCTGTTAATGCTTAATAACTACAAACTTGAAGCATGTTTCTGCTGCAGTGGGTTACTACAATGAATTGCACTTTGCATCATGCTATTAAAAATAAGTTTTAATATATAATGTCTGTTTCAATTATTCTGAATCTCTAATTCTCCTCCAGGTAAACCAGACAACACTTTAATGCTCCTGGTTCTATTTCCGGTTTTATTTCTGGTGACCATTCTTGTGTTTATCATCTGTATAATGAAACATGACAGGTAAATTCTCTTTTATGCTATTGGATTCTGATGCTGATCATTTCTACTTTTTGATGTACCATCCTCATAGAACTTCTCTCACTAAATAATGCCTCTATCTCTTTTCTTGTCCTTGTAAGGAATTATTATATCTCCAGTCAGATAATAACATAATTAACGTGTTGTCATTTTTCATTTTTTTTGTTACCCTCGGCTGCCCACCTGTGGACATTGATGGCCGAACTTAGTCAATAGATTAAGTGCGTTCAGGGGATGTTGAGAGGAGTTTGAAGACTTGCTATTGTTCACAAAACACAAAATCATCCCACCTGTCTCTTGTTAGTCTATAAAGTGAAAGACTACCTGTAAATATAAAGGTTAAAGTGGTTGTAAACCCTCACATATACCCAGTGAAGAGAATAGCCTTAGATGATACACAGAGATGAAACAAATCCTCCTACATAGGTTTTACTTGTTTATCTGCAGCCCTTTCTTCCCTACACCCCTTCAAAGGGGCAGAAAGGGGTTAAAATCCTTCATCTGTCAGGATCACAGAGGAGGAGGCGGAGAGACTGTAGTTACACTGTGTGAGAGCTGATTGGAGGAAAGGAGCGCACCCCTCTCCACACAGCAGAAGTACTGTGTTCTGAATAGATAAGCTGCATGCTGAGCTCTCTCCTCAACACAAATTGTATCTCATATGTCAGGAAAACTTCTCAGAAGTGACTCATGATGAGGAACGAAGCACTGACGACACTAGGGCCCCATTCACACCTCAGCATTTTGTTGCTTGAAGCTTCAAAACGCTGGAAGAGAAAAAATCTATTATTCTCTATGGAGATGGTTCACATCTCTATTCCAAGTCGCCTGAAGACAAATGCCTGAAGCTCAAAAAAGTTCTGGAGCTTTTTTTGGAGCTCGAATCGGGCAGATTGGGAGCGTTTTTATTCCCATAGAAATGAATAGAAATGCGCCATTCACGTGTTTTTGTGCCCAAACTAAAAATTGGAAAACATAAAATAGCAATGATATATGTATAAATAAATGTAAACTAAATTCACAAATAACTAAAAATCGTCATAAATAAATGAACACAATGTAATAATACATAAATAAATGATAATTAACCCCTAACCTTAAAAAAAAACAATAAATTATTATAAATAATAATAGTAATAATAAAAGTAAATGTATTTATTGTGTTAGGGTTCGAATTTTTAGTTATTTATTATTATTATTTTATATTTTTCAGGGTTAGGGGTTAATTATTTATTTACTAATACTTATTATTATAGTATTATATTTATTTATGATTATTTTTATTTGTGTGTTTATTTTACATTTATTTATTCATGAATTATTACAGTATTATTATTAATATTAGTAGTAGTAGTAGTATTAACAACGTATCCCTAACAAATAATAAATAAATAACCCTATGTCATGAAGCTAGTTCAGCTAATACTAATTCTCATACAGCCAAGTTCTTCTGCAGCTAATACTAATTCTTCTGCAGCTACTGCTCATTCTCTAAATGCTCATTTGCTAAAACAAATTCTCATGCCGCTAATACAAACTCTTCTGCAGCTAGTGCTAGCATTGGGTAATGAGCAGTACAAAAAAAATGTGCATTTGCTGCAGAAGAATTTGCGTTAGCTGTATAAGAATTAGTATCAGCTGAACTAGCTTCCTGACATAGGGGTTTTATTTTATTTTTTTGTTAGGGTTTAGGTGTTAATACTACTACTACTACTACTACTACTACTACTACTACTACTAATAATAATAATAATAATAATAATAAATGAATAAATAAATGTAAAATAAATACATAAATAAAAATAATCATAAAGAAATTAAATAAATGAATACGAAGTACACTAATAGTAAATAAATAATTAACCCCTAATCCTAACCCCAACATTAACTCTAGCCCCTTACCCTAACGAAAAAAAATAATAATAAATTAATAATAATAAATAAAAAACAAATAAAAGCTAAGGGAAAAGCTGAAAAGGCTGAAATACCTAGCAACAAATGATGCAACAGATAAAAGTTTTCTCTATCGGCTAATTAAAAAATGCCAAAGTTCAAAATCGTGCGCAAGTTCCACATAAAACTGCATCACACTCGCGCATAAAAACGTGCAAAAAAACACTAGAGAAATACACTCAGGTGTGAATGCAGCCATAGCGCTTTGGAGAGAGATAAGTAAACACAACAGATGTGCTTTGCTCACATTTTATGAATGAGGTTTACAACCACTTTAAATGGCTGAACAAAGCTATCTACAATTGGGTAGCAAACGTGTGTTGGGTCTATATGTGTATATAAAAAAACTCCTCCAACTCCCCTATGTCCCCTTCCCCAACTGTTCCATCAAGATCAATAGCACAATAACAGCACCCTTCACTCATGCCAGAATGCTAGATGTAAACCTTTGACCTTCCTAATGGGCCCCACATCCATTCACTGTCCAAATCATGCTGATTTAGAATTTGCCCATTCTTAACAAACACCACAAAGGTACTAATTTAGTACCAAGTCCTAGTGTTCTCTAGTTCCCTCGTTACCTCCTGTCAAGAACACCTGCAGAACTTCTTCAGAGCCTGCCCCATCCTCGTGAACTCCCTACCCCAATCTCCTACTCTGTCCACCTTCAGGAGATCGCTGAAAACACATTTTTTCAGGTTAGGCCTCTTTCACACTTGTGCGACTTTTCCTGTGATTTGTGACTGCAAAGTCGCATGACAAGTCGTTCCCTATGATTTCCAATGATAGCCATTCATATATGTGCGACTTCAAATCGTACCGACTTCAAAGTAGTCCCTGTACTACTTTTGTCTGAGTTTCATGCGAGTTAAGTTCCATACACCTCAAGTTTACACAGGCATTCCCTGAAATCGTGGCAAAATCGCAGCTGCAAACTCGCTGTAAAACGTGCGACTTTAAAGTTGCGGAAGTGTGAAAGGGGCCTAACCCTCTACCTGAAAACTGTACTTCTACTTCTTCCATCAGTACAACCCCTAAAAGTTATCTTTTGTTTCACTTTAAGTACTGATTAAATTATTCCTCATATTCCCTCTTTGTTCAAGATCAGCTTGAATATATTGTTTCTAAACTTTATATTGTGGCTTGGTATTTTACAAAAAAGTCATTGTCTATGCCTCCTTTACCAGTAATGATTTTTGTTTTGACAGAATGAAGAAACAACTATGGCCAACAGTTCCAGATCCAGCAAAAAGCCGTATGGGCAAATGGACCTCTTCCATGGAGGAGGTAATGTAATCTTTACACTGCACTGATCAATGTCAATGTACATATTTTCCATTAAAGTGGAGTTCCACCCAGAAAAAAAAATTTCCACAAAAAATCCTAAAAAAAAATTGAAAAAAATATGTTATACTCACCCGAAATACCTGTTGCTATGCGGAAGTCCGTAATCTGCCTCTTCCGTAACCACGGTCTGTTTTCTTCCCCATCCTCTTTTAGTGAATGGGGCACGCTGCTTTCTGGGAACTGTGTGTAATCCCAGAGAGCAGCCGCCCATTCACAAGTGGGCGCGAGACTCGCGCATGCGCAGTAGGAAACGGGCAGTGAAGCCGTAAGGCTTCACTGCCTGTTTCTCTTAGTGTGGATGGCGGTGTGGGACCTGCACCGATCGAGGGATCGGCATCGGGGGGGGGGGGGGGGGCCATTAGCGTGGGATAGTAGTACAGGAAAGTGTCCTTATTAAAAGTCAGCAGCTACACTGTTAGTAGCTGCTGACTTTAAAAAATAAAAATAAATTTGCGGGTGGAGCTCCGCTTTAAGTAGTAAAACTAGTAACTATGGGCCCAAGGCTGCATCATACTAGAGCCATGGCACCCCCCTATACACAAACACCCCACCACTGAAAGAGATCTTCTGGCCACAGACTGTTAGTCTTGTGCTTGTGGTACCTTGCAGTCCGCTATGAGAAAAGCTGTTGTTTGTTAGTCTTGTGCTTGTGGTGCCCTGCGGTCCGCTATATAAAAATTTTTTATTTGTTGTACCTCACAAAAATATTAATATCGCAATAACTCACTATTTTTTTTTCCCATTTGCAAACTGAAGTTTTTACATGTGTTTTTCTAAGTGTCTTAAAACATAGGAGTTTTTTTAATTGACATGAAGTAGGAGAAAACATGGTAAAAAGTCTTCAGGTCTATGCTATGTGCAGTGCAAACAAGGAGGTGCTACAGTAATCAAGAGAGATTGCGCAAATGCAGAGTGGACATCAGCTTAATAATAGCATGCAATGCCAAGCTGCGGTTTCCAAAGTGAGCAAAGTCCTTTCTTGTATTAGGAGAGGTATGGACTCCAGAGAGAGAGAGATATAATTTTCCCCTGTACAAATCATTAGTAAGACCTCATCTGGAATATGCAGTTCAGTTTTGGGCACCAGTTCTCAAAAAGGATATTGGGGAACTGGAGAAAGTGCAGAGAAGGGCCACCAAACTGATAAGAGGCATGGAGGAGCTCAGCTATGAGGAAAGATTAGAGGAACTGAATCTATTCCCTCTTGATAAGAGGCGATTAAGGGGGGATATGATCAACATGTACAAATACATTAATCCAGGTAGTGAACTTGGTGTTGAGTTATTCACTTTAAGGTCATCACAGAGAACAAGGGGGCACTCTTTACATTTAGAGGAAAAAAGATTTAATCTCCAAATACGGAAAGGTTTCTTCACAGTAAGAGCTGTGAAAATGGAATAGACTCCCTGCAGAGGTGGTTCTGGCCAGCTCAGTAGATTGCTTTAAAAAAGGCCTGGATTCTTTCCTAAATGTACATACCGTATATACTCGAGTATAAGCCAACCCGAGTATAAGCCGAGGTACCTAATTTTACCCCAAAAAACTGGGAAAACGCATTGACTCGAGTATAAGCCTAGGGGGGGAAATGCAGCAGCTACTGTAAGCGGAAAAGAGGGTCAACAATGCCCATTTGCACGCTTCACTGTGCCCATTGCAACCTTACTGTGCCCAACCTCACTGTGCCCATTGCCACCTCATTGTGACCATTGCAACCTCACTGTGCCCAACCTCACTCTGCCCATTGCCACCTCACTGTGCCCATTGTCACCTCACTGTTCCCATTGCCACCTCACTGTGCCCGAGTCAGTGTACCTGAAATAATTGACAGGCTGCGGGCGTCCATTCATTGTTTAGGAGATGGGCAAGCCTTGCTCAGGGTTGGTGAGCTCCATAAAGCCATCTTCTTCATCTCCAATGTTGTGGCTTTGTGAGACTGAGAGCCAAGAGGGGAGAGAGGCAGGCGCTGCAGCCGCGGCGCCATCTTTGATTTGTCCGGCGGCTGGCTGGGTCAAATAGGCCATTATTTTCTGGGGGTGTCTGTCCCCCTTTCGTTTGACAGACATCATGCCACTCTGCAGGGGGGTGAGGAGGGTCCCTGGATGCTTTTCCAGTCCAAAAACGTGGTCCCGTTGCGCTGGTGTGTGTCGCTGAATCCCGGGCTGCCACAGAGCTCAGAGGAGAATGTCCATGCTGCTCGGATGTTTAAATGTCGCGGTCTCCTCCTGGTCCCGTTCCATGATAGGCGTCTCCCAGCCGCCTATCACGGATGTCCTCTCATCCTCGGACTCAGTTTCCCAGCAGACACTGGGAAACTGAGTCCGAGGATGAGAGCAGGCCAGAAGGAGACTGCGACATTTAACCACTTCCCTACCCAGCCATAGTCAAATGACGTCCACAGATGGGATCTCCCATCCTGGGTGGACGTCAATGACGTCCAGGGCTTTGTGGGGGGAATATCTGAATGATGCCTGCAGCTAGAGGCATCATTCAGATATCCTTCTGTTTTGCCGGTGATTCTGTGCACCATAAGAATAATCATAGCAGCGGTTCCGCCACTTGATCGTTCTTATAGGCGGCGGGAGGGGACATCCCCCCCTCCCATTGCCATCCGGTGCTTCTCCGGGCTCTCCCATGCCATCGGGGGCCCGGAGAATGAATCGTCCGGCGCACGATAGGAAGCATAGAGATGACTGGTGACCAGATGGTCACCAGTCATCTCTATGACCGTCGGAGGCCCGGGCGCGATTGATGACGTCACGCCCGGGTCCTCAGATGTAAACAAAGCCGCCATTGCGGCTAGGAAACATGAGATCAGTGAAAAAATGTTCACGATCTCATGCTTTCCAGCCTGGAGGAGAGATGTGGGGTCTTATTGACACCACATCTCTCAATAAAGAGGACCTGTCACACACATTCCTATTACAAGGGATGTTTACATTACTTGTAATAGGAATAAAAGTGCTATAAAAAAAATAAAAAAAAATGTAAAATAAGTGTAAAAATAAAAAAAATAAGTAAAATAAAAAATAAATAATAATAAAAAAAAATTAAAACGCCCCTGTCCCCGGTAGCTCGCGATCAGAAGCGAACGCACACGTAAGTCCCGCCCACATATGTAAACGCCGTTCAAACCACATATGTGAGGTATCGCCGCGTGCGTTAGAGCGCGTGCAACAATTCTAGCACTAGACCTCCTCTGTAACTCTAACCTGGTAACCTGTAAAAAAAATTTAAGCGTTGCCTATGGAGATTTTTAAGTACCGAAGTTTGGCGCCATTCCATGAGTGTGCGCAATTTTAAAGCGTGACATGTTAGGAATCAATTTACTCGGCGTAACATCATCTTTCATATTTTCCCCAAAAAATTGGGCTAACTTTACTGTTTTGTTATTTTTTTTAATTCATGAAACCATTTTTTTCCCCAAAAAAGGCGTTTGAAAAATTATTGCGCAAATACCGTGCAAGAAAAAAAGTTGCAATGACCGTCATTTTTTTCCCTAGGGTGTCTGTTAAAAAAACATATATAATGTTTGGGGGTTCTGAGTAATTTTCTAGCAAAAGAATGATGATTTGTACATGTAGGAGAGAAGTGCCAGAATAGGCCCAGTATTGAGGTGGTAAAAAAAGCCCGGGGTTGAAGTGGTTAAACAATGGACGCCCGGAGCCTGACAAGATTTTCAGGTACACTGACTCGAGTATAAGCCGAGGGGTGTATTTTCAGCCCTAAAAAAAGGGCTGAAAAACTCGGTTTATACTCGAGTATATACGGTAATATAACAGAGTACTAACATTTATAGGCAAAGTTGATCCAGGAAAAATCTGATTGCCTCTCGGGGGATCAGGAAGGAATTTTTTTCCCCTCCTGTAGCAAATTGGATAATGCTTTGCTGGGGGTTTTCACCTTCCTCTGGATCAACTGTGGGTGAAGGATTGTGTATATGGGATTGTACTTTTTTTTTTTTTTAACTAGATGGTCTTTTTTCAACCTGACTAACAATGTAACTATGTAACTATGAACATGGCTTAGTATTAACATTTTTACCCTAAGTAAAAATTACAAATAATTTTTTTGCTTTACTAAAGCATTACTTAAATGTTTTTTTTTTCTCTTTCTAGACGCCTAGATTAATGGTTAACCCCACTGATATTTCTCAGTTCTCAACAAGTGATATATCCATTGTGGAAGGATGGCAAGGAAAGAAACCACTCACTGAAAATCATACTAAAGAGACACCTGTGACCATGACAAATGAAAGAAATAATTGGAGGTTCTATGTAAATACGGATACTGTTCAGTATACTCAGGTGATCACTGGAGGCTACCGTGAACAAAGCCCTCCAACCTCTATCTATGTGAGGTCTGACTCCACACAACCACTCTTGTGTGATGTGTCTCCCAGTCCTCAAAATTATGAGAACATGTGGTTTCACAGCCAACACCAAGAAGACAGTGTGTTCATGGTGGAAGAAGAAAACGTGATGGATTTCCCTCTTCTCCATGCTTTAGAAATCCATGAGAATGATGAATGCTTTCATTTGTTTAACTGAGTGTTTCAGATGTTGTTATATTGAAAATGCATTAAAAAAGCTGCATATGTAGTCTCATCACATATTCATGCATTGCATAGTATAGCACACACTGTACATATTGCTTATGGCACCTCAAAATATATCTGATACATGCTACCGTATGTATAAGCCAACTCATAGACTTGGATTGTAAGAAAAAGCAGGGCAGCACTGCAAAACGGGAAGCAGAGCTAAAGCATGTCATGTTCAAATATGGCTGCCAAATGTACATGCATGATGACAAACTATAGAAGGAAGGGTTTTTTTTTTTTTTTTTTTAAACATTAAAACATGTTGATAAAATAATTTGCATTAAGCTGAACCCTGTCTACATGTAAGTAACCCATTCCTTCCCTTTAAATCAAATACCAGCGACTAGTAAAAAAGGCTGGAGGCCATAATCTTCTCCTGGCTAGTTAGTAGCGAAAAATTGGATTACTATCAAGAAGTCAGTCTCCTAAAATGAGTCATAGGACTGTAAGATTAGTAAATTGGGTAGGTATCATGATTTGCAAGATGGTGGCATTCATTGTGGTGCTCTAAGTCTAAAATGAGAGCTTTATGGTGTAAGATTGCTGTAAATATTAAAACAGCAGTAGTGTATTAAAAACAGGTGGATACAAAACTAAATACTGTACAACAGCAAATCTGTGCAAAATTTAGAAGCAAGAAGCATGACCATACTATGTCTTTATTTATTTTATATATTTTTTTTAGAGAGATAACTATTATTTTGCAAAAAGCTGATTATGGCTCACGCCAATTAAAGCTTTTTTTAGAGAGAGATTATTACTTTGCAAACAAGCTGATTATGGCTCACGCCAATTAAAGCTTTTTTTTAGAGAGAGATTATTACTTTGCAAGCATGCTGATTATGGCTCACAACAATTAAAGCTTTTTTTTTAGAGGGATTATTACTTTGCAAACATGCTGATTATGGCTCACACCAATTAAAGCTTTTTTTAGAGAGAGATTATTACTTTGCAAGCATGCTGATTATGGCTCACACCAATTAAAGCTTTTTTTTTAGAGGGATTATTACTTTGCAAACATGCTGATTATGGCTCACACCAATTAAAGCTTTTTTTAGAGAGAGATTATTACTTTGCAAGCATGCTGATTATGGCTCACACCAATTAAAGCTTTTTTTTTAGAGGGATTATTACTTTGCAAACATGCTGATTATGGCTCACACCAATTAAAGCTTTTTTTAGAGAGAGATTATTACTTTGCAAACATGGTGATTATGGCTCACGCCAATTAAAGCTTTTTTTAGAGGGATTATTACTTTGCAAACATGCTGATTATGGCTCACACCAATTAAAGCTTTTTTTAGAGAGAGATTATTACTTTGCAAACAAGCTGATTATGGCTCACACCAATTAAAGCTTTTTTTAGAGAGAGATTATTACTTTGCAAACATGCTGATTATGGCTCATGCCAATTAAAGCTTTTTTTAGAGAGAGATTATTACTTTGCAAACAAGATGATTATGGCTCACACCAATTAAAGTTTTTTTTTTTTTTTTTAGAGATTATTACTTTGCAAACATGCTGATTATGGCACACACCAATTAGAGCTGCTTAATAAGATACATTTTGAAATATAATGCTAACATTAATCAAACATTTGTTTAAGCTAAGTATTTTATTCATAAATAAGGAAAATATAATGGATTCGATTTAACAGCACTTTTTTTTAAGAAAACAAGTAAAAACTTTAAGTTGACATATATCAATATTTTTCTGATAAAGATATACCTCAAATAACATAAAGCTAAATAAACATATTAGACAATACAATACAATACAATACAAAAAGCAGACAACAATACCCCTTAACTGGTGAAAATTAACAGTTTTCGTACTAGAGATGTTCCTTTGTCATGGCAGAGCACTGAAATACTAAGAAATTTTAAAAACGGGCAAACATTTTGAAAATTATAACTTTTCAAAGATTTGAGATTATCCTTTAAAACATAATAACCAACGATTTTTGATATGATACAAGGTAACAAAAATAGACTACAATTTCTGAATGCAGCTACTTCACAGTGCGACTACATTCAGAAAGAAGCTTCCAAAATGATTTAAAGCGGAATTAAACACAAAAACAAAAATATAATATATGGTAGCTTATCAATCATCAGATGTAGTGGCTGCATTAGTTCTCTTTTTTCCCCTCTGTTTTTACCCAGGGTTCTTGCCAACAACACTCCTCCCGTATTAGATTGCCCCCACACTGGATGAATGAGCACAGGGCCACCTTTGGACAGCAGCATTATTAATCTGGGGGGAGGGGAGTGCAAGATGTACCAGCAGATTTAGATACACTAAAACATTAAAGCCAAACTCTAGCTAATGTTTTATAAGCAGTTACAGTAGACAGTTTTTTTTTTCGTTTTGGGATAAAGGTTTAAACAAAAAAGCTGATAATTGTAAACACCCATTTCAGTGGTAAATGGTTTGTCTTAACCATCTAACTACTACGTTTGAAAGAGAGCTTGTTCATTTGAAAAACAACATAATTACTGGCCAAATCACCCGATGAAAATCAAAGAAAAAAAAAGAAAACAAATGCAGCCACTACATCTAAGAATTAGTAAGCTGCAATATAATAAATGTTTGCTTTTGGGTTTAATACCGCTTTAAAGATTAATTGAATCCTCCTCATTTATTATTGTAATGCATTCAGGCTGCATATACAGTAATAAATATGTCTTCACTTTTTCCAAAGGGAAGTGCTGCAAGCAAATCACTCTACTCCCTGTAAGCAGAACTGTGTATTAGAACAGTGTTCAGTGGGTCGTTTCATTGAGCTGGGCTGCTGCTTGTGTGTAAGAGGGTAGTTTTGAATCTCCTAGTACTGCCAGCACAGGGTTACTAACAGTAAAGCCCTGTGCACACGGGCGATAATCTCGTTGAAAAAAAAACGCCGGTTTTCTCGACGGGATTCATGGCAAGCTTTTTTTGCCAAGCCCTGTGTACACATGCACATTCTTTTGAATGGCAAGAACGCGGTGACATCATCGACTACGACGAGCATGCGCTCGTCACATTCTATGCCGTCGTCACCATCTTGCTTCACCCTACACTACCCTTGTAAGCTACCGTCGAAGTCTCATCGAGCATGCGCGGGCTTACCTGGCGACAGGTAAGCATACAAGCCTCGTACACACGCACGGTTTTCTCGGCGGGAAACAGGCCGACGAGAATCCCGACGAGAAAATAAAGAGCTGGTTCTTTATTTTTCTCGTCGAGATTCCCGTCAGTTTTCCCGACGAGAAAGCAAACACACGACCAGTTTTCTCGGCAAAAAGCAGGCAAATGTATTACTGCATATGCAGCCTGACTGCATTATAGTAAAAATCAAAAGGGTCTAATTGGCCTAAATTAAAAAGCTACACTTTGCATCATTTCACTCACCAATAACCACCATGTAATTTTCCCCTTGGGTACAGTAGGCCTGTTGTTGCAGATGACAGAGGCTGTAATTGGGATTTCTGAATTATGATTACTGAAAAAGAAAGAAAACATCAACTTCCATACCACCTTACCTGGAAAAGCTTGTACTAAGGGACAAGTACAGCAAAGCTGGAGCTGTTCCACATCTGGCCCTATGCCTTGTTCTTAAAGTGATACTAAACCTTTATTTTTTTTCAAATTAAATTAACAAACACGTCATACTTACCAGATCTGTGCAATGGTTTTGCACAGAGCAGCCCCAATCCTTCTTTTCTGGGGTCCCCTGCCTCCACTCTAGGCCCCTCCTCTTTCTCTGCTATTTTTCCTGAGGGCATCTGTGCGTGCTCACTTCCGTCCATCGGCACAGACAGCGAGACTCGTCACTGGGAGTTGATTGACAGGAGCAGGAGGATATACTAAAGTCTATGCAGCTGGCAGATGAAGAAGCTCTGGTGCGTGGTCAGGCAAACAGGAGTCAGCAACAAACAGTCAGCAGAAGTACAGAATCAGGAGACAAAAGCATAGTTACGGCCAGGCTGAGGTCAATAGGCTAGCATAGAAGGTACCAGTACAGCAGGTTGGAGGCAAAGTTGGGTCACAAGGCAAGGTCAAAAACAGAGTATCAGAAATGATCAGGGTCAAACGAAGCCAGGCCAGAACACATAAGCAAGCATGGGATCAGGTCACAGGCAATAGGAGCTGACAACCACTCAGCGATCTTCTGCACTCTTGTGCAGCTTTAAATATGCCGATGGTCGCCAAAATATCCGTGCTCATGTGCACGATCATCCAGGCTAATGTGTGTGCACATGCATAAAGTGTACATGCGCTGAGGCATATAGGGTTCTTCTGTGTGCAGAAGAGTACTGGTCACTTGGTATATAAAAAAATCTTAACTGAACATTTTATTTTATTTTTGCTGGGAAACTCACCCTACATGTGAACATTTCTATTATAGTATACTGTATTGTAGAAGTCAATAACACAATTCTTTTTGGCACTTTATTTTTTCAAGTAAACATGCTATCCTCGTTGAGTAGATTTTCAAAATAAATTTTACTTTACCATTATTATAGCAGAAGTTCCTATCTATCTTCACAGTTGTTCTTTATAAATTTACTTATACACTATATTATGATAGTAAACATTTGTGTTATCCACAGTATAAGCAATATTTTTTTTTAATGTTTTTGTCAAGTAGACATGAATAGTTTGAACTGTTCTTTGGATTGTTCTTAAATAGATATGCATTATGCTAAACTGTATTTTAACATTACGTAGTTTATTCTTTTTTTGACATTTCAAGAGATGTATATTTTATCAAAAAGTCATATCAATAAACATTTTATAAATCCACTTTTTTTAAATAAATACATATATTTTTTAATAATTTGAATGAGTTATCTATTAAAAAATTTTGTGAGATTACTGCAGAGTTTACTGAAAGAATTTTAATACTTAATGCCAATATTCTATATTAAATTTGCAGACATTTAAAAGCAACCCCATGATATTATTGGTAGAGCTGGAAGCAACATTTCCATGAGAAAAAGGAACTCTATTTCCATGAGTTTTACAGGACAGCCCGTGAGATATAGGCACCTCTTTTAACAGAAACAGGAAATGCATCACTAAAAATACTTTAAAAGAAAGTCCTTCTGTTGAACTGGTCAAGAATCGAAAGCCAAAACCTGAAAAAAACATATGGAAAAACATACCAGAAGGGTGAAAATCCGGTTGTCCTGGAAGACTCATGAAAATAAAGTTACCAGTAACCGCGTACACACGGTCGGAATTTCCAACAACAAATGTTCGATGTGAGCTTGTTGTCGGAAAATCCGACCGTGTGCAGGCTCCATTGGACATTTGCTGTCGGAATTTCCGACAACAAAAATTTGAGAGCTGGTTCTCAAATTTTCCGACAACAAAAGTTGTTGAAGCGAACATCCGTCGGAAAAAAATCCACGGTTTTGTTGTCGGAATGTCCGATCATCTGTACGCGGCATAACTCTGGTTTTCCCAAATCGTGGAGATACTACATAGACCAGGGCGCACCGTGGCCCAGGGAGGAGGGGCGACACAAGCGAAGGTGACATGCACCACCAATGGCCAGGGATCAGAGGGCATGCGTTACAGTCTGTCCATATGGAGGGCAGCAAGCAGCCCCAGACAAAACATCCACCGACCTGTGGGGAAAAAAGTTACACAAAAAACACAGTATCAATACAGAAATACCAAAGATTGGTGCAATCAAACATTTATAGAAAACAATATAAAGCAACCATTTATAATACATCTAGAGTTGTTTACTGAGCAAAAACGATTTTAACACAAAGATCCTTTATCTGTAAATAAGTTATATTTTAGCGAGTTTTTACTTATCAAAAAATTATATGAATGGCAGATGGGGTGGGGGCTCGGGGATGGGCCAAGGGAGGGAAAGCAAGGGAGAAGGTGGAGCTAAAAGATGGCTTAAGGTGGAAACAAATGGTGATATTATAGAAAAAGTTTAAAACTGACAGTTTTGTTCAAACCAGGATATACAGTAGCATCAGCGCCGGCCCGGTGGCATTTTAAGAGGGGTGGCAGCCGGCAGTGACAAGTTGTACCCGTATCATGGTCACCCGTGCTGGCTGTCTCCCGAGATCTGCCTGTGAAACTGCTGTGAAAGGCTGAATCCAATGAGTGTGCAGTCTGTGCTGCCTGTGAGACAATTTCACATTGAGCCAATATTGATGCTTCCCAGAGCCGTTAAGTGTGTGAAACTGTCATGTAATGTAACTGAATGCAGAGAGAGACCAGCTATCAAAATTCAGCGTTGATGTCGGGGGTGGGCGGGACCCAGCAGCTATCAAACACCAGCCAATGGAATGGGGTCTGGGCGGGCCGCTACGTGTCTGTGGCATCACCCCCTTTCTTAAGCAGCCCTATCATTGGCTGGTGTTTGATAGCTGCTGGGTGCCGCCCACCCCTGACATCACCAGTGAATTTTGACAGCTGGTCTCTCTCTGCACGCAGTTACAATACATGATAATGTCATACACAGTTTCACTAAGCATCAATATTGGCTCAGTGTATAACTCCCTCTCCTCTGTCAGTGCCAATCAGTGCCACCTGCCAATGCCAGACAGTGCCAAGTGGTGCCACCTGTCAGTGCCAATCAGTGCCACCTGCCAGTGCCAGTCAGTGCCAAATGTCAGTACCACCTGCCAGTGACAATAAGTGCCAATCAGTGCCATCTGCCAGTGTCAATCGGTGCTTCCAATCAGTGCCACCTGTCAGTGCCAATCAGTGCATTCTATTAGTGACAATCAGTGCTGCCTATCAGTGCCAATCATTGCTGCCTGTCAGTGCTGCCAATCAGTGGCAATCAGTGCACTGAGTGCAGGGATGGGGCGATGAACTCAGCAGCCAGGCACATTGTCCATGGGGGGCCAGCCTGGTGGGGCACAACTGAAATCTGTTGATGTTTATTAATGCCACCTGACGATCTTTAGTATAAGTAATCACCACACTACTATTTACAATATACTACTGGATGTAAAATAAAAAAAGTGTCTGTAAAAGGCTAAGCACTGTTATGTGTTCCCACACCACAAAAAAAAAAAGCACAGCGCTAACTTACTGATCAATAACTTAACAATAATGGTGGAATCCTCTAATGTATGGAAATCTCAATAGGCTTCAATATTACGATAATACCGGTCTCTGATACGCAACTTCACATATAATACACATCAGACTGAAAATAAGACACACTGTATAAAATGAAACTTAGCAGGGATGGTAGAAAACCCCGCTATAGATATTGGCTATAAAAAAAGGTCTTCATCAGTTTAGGCCAATATGTATTCTGCTACATATTTTTGGTTTAAAAAATTGCAATAAGCGTATATGGATTGGTTTGCGTAAAAGTTATAGCGTCTACAAAATAGGGAATAGATTTATGACATTTTAAACCGGATTTTCTGATAAATTTAATTGGAGTGTTCATGATATAAAATAATGAATGTGGGGGCGTTTTGGTGGGCGTTAATTTTTTTTTGGGGGGGGGGGGAGGGGGCAGCATTTCATTCTTGGGCCCAGGCAGCACAATGTCTTGTGCCTGCCCTGAGTAGCATTGAGATTATGAATTCAGCGGGTTTCCAGTTATAGCAGTGTTCGATCAACATTGCCACCTCTGGTGTGTGTAGGTACATGTTCAAAGGCTGTGAATTTGATCATATGTAAGTCGAAGTTATGGTAAAGACCAACATGTCGGCTTACAGCTGTTTCCATCAGATTTTTTTGACTGGGGGATACATGGTCTTTGATTTGTTTGAAAAAATTATGTTTTGTTTTGCCTATGTAGAAATATCCACATAGGCATTTCATGCAATACACCACCCCCTAGTGTTTAGCAGGTAACCCTGTGTTTAATTTAGTATGTTTGGCCATTTGGAAGAACATTTTCATGGCTATTTAAGATCAAAGGACAGACATCACATCCACCATAGGCAAAAGTGCCCGTTCTTAATGGATTCCTACTGGTTTCTGTATTTCTGTAGTGGCCAGGTGTACCAGGTGATCTCTCAAAGAGGACGCTCTTTTATAGGTGATTTCAGGGTATTTTTTAAAATATTTATTAATCGTAGGGTCTGGGTTAGAATTCCCCTAATTTGTTTATGTTGTTTGCAGTACGGTGTAGTTATTTTTCCAGATTGTAAGGTGTTTTTCTCTTATCGTCCATGGACCGACGCAGCTCTCATACTGATTACATGTGGGTATATGTCCCTGCTCGCAGGAGAAGACCTAGGCAGAATGTTAGAGGTTAAAACATTCTAGAACAAGCCAGAGCTGAACAGCCCCGCCCAGGGGGGCGGTCCCTCCGGACATTACCCTCCCACCTGCAGCTAACAGCCTCAGTTTTTTTCTGCCTAGCAGAAGGAGAAGACGTGGCTCTCAGGAGCCAGTCTCCTGAAAGATTTTACTTTTGAATTTTATTCCTTTGGGAATTTTATTATTTTATTTTTAAAACCTTCAATCAACTGTCGGCTGGGCAACAGGTTGGGTACACTAGTATCCTCGTAGTCTTCCCTGTCCGACCATCGAGCGTGCTGATCCTCGCCTTGTGTGCGTGAGACTCAGTTCACGACATACCCCATGGCTCCAGGGGTGGCCGGGTTGCTTTCATGCTCCCGCGGTCCTCTCAAGATTGAACAGTACCTACTGTATCTCTCGCGGTTGACCGGGCCGACAGCTACGCAGTACGACTCTGTGATAGGTCTGTCTGAAACAAGCCAGTGAGTCCCTCTAATGGCACCAAGGGTGTTCTCCAAGGTGCGTGTGGGACGGGTAAGTAGTCTCTCCTGGAAAGAAGGTGAGTACATGCTGGCTGTGTTTCTGTGTGTGGGGGGTTCTCCCTGTCTCCCCCCTGTTATGCTGCTCTCTGCACCCTGTACTGGTGCTGTGCTGTGTGGGGATACTTGGGGGGTCGTTCTGCCCTGGGGGGGGCGCTCTATGCTGTTTTTAGTGATGGAAAGTGTTCTGGAGGACGTGTGTGGTGTTTTTGCGTGCGCCATTGGCGCGGTATTTTAAATTTTAAAAATGCGCCATCGGCGGCCATTTTGCCGCGGCTCAGGTACAAGCGCCCGGCGGCCATTTTCTTGTAGCCGCGGCGCTTTTAGTTTCAGTTTCGGCCTCTAGCGGCGCTGCTGAACGGCGCAAAATACTTTCTCCTCACAGCTTCCTCACTCTCCTCAGGCTTCACACCACGCTACAGCGCGGCTCATACAGCGGAACCGAGCGGTCCCTAAAGGGTGGCGAGTCCTCCGGGTATCCCCTCCTCAGCCTCAGCGCAGCCAGTGGGTGGACTGTACTATTCACTGTTATAGTGAATAGGGTCTCAGAGGGTGGCAAAAAATGGAGTCTGGTTCACCTGCTTCTCCCCACTTGCCAGAGGCAACTGGCAGTGCTCCTGCACCTGCGGTCCCTATGGACCAGTTGTCGGCAGTCCTGGAATCATTCCTTGTCAAGCTGGAAGCGGTGTGCGAACGCACGGGGGCTGTAAAGCGCCCCCTCCCCACACAATCTCCACATGGGGAGTGCTCTGAGTCAGATATGGGCCTAGCTACTGCTGCTCAGGACCCTAATTCTGAGGAGGTTGATGTATTTAGTCAGGACATTCCTTGTGAGGAAGACCCCTGTCTTGAACCACCAACTGACAGGGTGCTTGTGAATGAACTGAATTGATGCTGTGAGGGATGATCTCAAGCTGAATATTGAGGCTGAGGAACCTCAGGTGGACACTATGACCTTTTGGTTCTTTAAAAGCCGTGTCTTCAAAAAAGGTTTTTCCATATGTGCCTTTTTTTGATACATACATTGACCAGGTCTGGGATAAGCCGCAGAAGACTTTGACGGTCCCACGGCGCATAGCCTTACGGTACCCCTTTAAAGAGGACCTGGTTAAGAAGTGGGCTCAACCCCCGTTTGAATAAGGCCACTATGCTCCCAATGGAATGGACTCCTGCATTTAAGGATCCCGCTGACAGGAGGTCAGAGGTGGCATGTAGAACTATGTTCACCTTATTGGGGGCAGCCTTACGCCCTATAGTGGCGGCAATGCTGGTGTCTCAGACACTCACAGGCTGGGCACGGATATTGCACCAGACGGTGCAGGAGCATAATCTCCCTCCTGAAACCATTGCCCTGGCTCAACAGCTTGCGCAGGGTTTGGTCTTCGTGTGCGATGCCACTGTGGATGCGACCCCTTTAATCACAGGGGCCTCCATTTCGGCTGTGGTGGTGCGTCGCCTTATCTGGCTGAAATGCTGGTCAGCCGACCTAGCTTCCAAAAAGCTCCTGGCTGACTTGCCCTTTAAGGGTGGTAGACTGTTTGGAGCCGCCCTGGATGACATTATTAAGAACGTCACAGGAGGTAAGAGCACCTTCCTTCCCCAGTCTATTAAGGGAAAGGAGCCCCACCGCAGGCCGGGCCCTTCCTTTCCGGCGAAGAAGAATTTTTTTCGCCAGTCAGTTTCCACGGGCAAGCCCACCCAGACTGAAAAAAGTGCGGCTGGGGGACAAAGACGTCCCTGGGTGCGTAAGCCTACCAAGCAAGCTCCCAAGTCCACCACCGCATGAAGTCTTGCCCCGACTCTGGGGTGGGGGGACGTCTTCGCAAGTTCTCGGTGCGGTGGACCTCCCGGATCCCCGACCGGTGGGTGTGCGAGGTGGTCACCTCGGGATACAGGATAGAGTTCCGCTCGGGGCCCCCAAACAGGTTTTTTCCTTCGAACCTCCCTCTCCTTCCGGCCCACTGGGCGGCCCTCTTGGGGGCCGTACAGGATTTGCTCGGGCGCGGAGTAATTGTGCCGGTTCCGTCACAAGAGAGGTTTCAGGGGTTTTACTCAAACCTGTTTGTTGTCCCGAAAAAGGACGGGGTTCGGCCAATCCTGGACCTCAAGGCCTTGAATGCCTATGTGAGGGTACAAAAATTCAGGATGGAATCCATTCGCACGGTGATCGCGACCCTCCAACAGGGTTTTTTTTTGGCGTCCTTGGATATCAAGGATGCTTACTTGCACATCCCAATCTGCGCAGGCCACCAGAAGTTTCTGCGCTTTGCCATAAGCGAAGTCCACTATCAGTTCGTGGCCCTTCCCTTCGGCCTGGCATCAGCACCACGGGTTTTTACCAAGGTGCTGGCCCCAGTTCTAGCTTTGCTGAGACAGCGAGGAATTGTTATCGTGGGCTATCTAGACGATCTCCTTCTCAAAGCAGAAAATGGCTCAGAATTGGAGGAAAATGTGACGATAGTCAGTCAGACCCTCCGGGACTTCGGATGGGTTCTGAACACACAGAAGTCGGCTCTAGCCCCGACTCAGCGCTTAGAGTATCTGGGTCTGATCCTGGACACTTCGGCAGCAAAGGTGTTTCTACCCTCAGAGAAGTTACTGACACTTCGGTCAGCAGTATGGGTTTTGTCGTCCCGAAAGTGGTCGTCAATTCGCTTCTGCATGAGAGTCCTGGGACTGATGGTGGCCTCCTTCGAGGCGGTTCCGTATGCCCAATCACACACTCGGGCATTGCAGAAGGGAATTCTGTCATTTGGGACAAGTCCCCATTGTCTTTGGATCTTCAGATCCAGGTGAGTCACTCTGTCAAGGCGTCCCTGACATGGTGGCTGAGGTCCCCGGCTCTTCAGGCCGGGAAGTCGTTCCTCCCCATCCACTGGACGGTGATCACAACGGACGCCAGCCTGACGGGCTGGGGAGGAGTGTGGGGAGTCCTGTCAGCTCAGGGGCTCTGGACTCCTGCCGAATCTCGTCTCCCAATCAACGTCCTGGAATTGCGGGCAATCAGACTGTGTCTCTCCGCTTGGTCAAAGAGGCTACAGGGCCACTCGGTCAGGATCCAGTCGGACAACGCCACGGCCGTGGCGTATGTCAACCATCAGGGGGGCACTCGGAGCCCGGCTGCGGCATCCGAGGTCGCCCACATCCTAAGATGGGCGGAAAGAAGCGTGCCGGCATTGTCGGCCGTTTACATTCCGGGCGTAGAAAACTGGCAGGCGGACTATCTGAGCCGCCAGTCCCTGGACCAGGGGGAGTGGTCCTTGCATCCGGAGGTGTTTCACCTTCTTTGTCAACGATGGGGCACTCCGGATGTGGACCTGATGGCATCTCGACTCAATCGCAAGGTGTCGAGGTTTGTGGCCTGGTCCAAGGACCCCTGGGCGGATG
This sequence comes from Rana muscosa, assembly GCA_029206835.1. Classification (NCBI taxonomy): domain Eukaryota; kingdom Metazoa; phylum Chordata; class Amphibia; order Anura; family Ranidae; genus Rana; species Rana muscosa. The sequence goes on along the minus strand of CM055117.1, from coordinate 486,227,066 downwards.
CCTCGGACGCGTTAGTGTCCCCGTGGGGTCGGTATCGCCTGATATATGTCTACCCTCCGCTGCAGTTGATTCCTCGTCTGCTGTGCAGGGTAGCGGCCGAGGGTATTCCGGTGATCCTCATTGCCCCGGACTGGCCTCAGCGTCATTGGTACGCCGATCTGGTACGTCTCATCGCGGACGTCCCTTGGCGACTGCCCTTGAGGGAGGACCTTCTATCTCAAGGTCCTATCTTTCATCCTGCTTTACAGTCTCTGGCTTTACCGGCATGGCTATTGAGAGCCAGGTGCTGAAAGACCGAAGTCTGTCTGATTCAGTAATTTCAACCATGATTAGGGCACGGAAGTCTTCTTCTAGGAAGATCTACCACCGTACCTGGAGAGCTTACATCGCTATGTGCGAGGAACTGGACTGGCGTCCACGGGCGTACTCCGTTCCCAGAATCCTGAGGTTCTTGCAGCGTGGGGTTGCTCAAAGGCTGGCTTTGAGCACTGCTAAGGGTCAGATTTCGGCTTTGGCCATTTTCTTTCAAAGACCCCTAGCTGGTTATTCCTTGGTTAGCACTTTTGTGCAGGGAGTACGCCATGTGGTTCCACCCGCCAAGCCCCCGCTCCCTCCTTGGGATCTGAACTTGGTGCTTTCGGTTCTTCAGGAATCTCCTTTTGAGAATATAAGAGATATTCCTCTTTCAACTTTGTCCCAGAAGGTGGCTTTTTTAGTGGCCATCACTTCTGTTAGACGGGTGTCTGAGTTGGTGGCTCTGTCATGTAAGTCGCCTTACCTGGTCCTTCATAAGGACAAGGCGGTATTGCGACCGCGACCGTCTTTTCTTCCTAAGGTGGTTTCGGCTTTTCACCTTAACGAGGACATTGTCCTTCAGTCCTTGTGCCCTCAACCATCGCATCCTAGGGAGGTTGCACTTCACAATTTGGATGTAGTGCGTGCCTTACGGGTATACCTGGCGGCTACCGCTCCTATTCGGAAGTCTGACTCGCTGTTTGTGTCTGTCTCTGGTCCGAAACAGGGCCAAGCGAGTCGTCTGCCACCCGTTCCAGGTGGATCAGACAGACTGTTATACAGGCCTATGCCATTAGGGGACGGGCTCCTCCCTTTCCGGTCACGGCGCATTCCACCAGGGCAATCGGTGCTTCCTGGGCTTTCCGACATCAAGCGTCAGTTGCACAAGTGTGCAAGTCGGCGACCTGGTCGTCCGTTCATACCTTTTCAAAGTTCTACAAGGTTGATGTGGCTGCATCTTCGGATGCTTCCTTCGGCCGCAAAGTGTTGCAGGCCGCTGTCTAATGTTGCAACTCCTCCGTTGAGGGGCTCTGCTGGTTTGGAGTGAAGTTTTGGTTGTTCCTTACTTTTTTTGCTCCCACCCCTTTCTTATACTGCTTTGGGACTTCCCACATGTAATCAGTATGAGAGCTGTGTCGGTCCATGGACGATAAGAGAAAATAGGATTTTTGTACTCACCGTAAAATCCGTTTCTCTGACGTCCATGGACTGACGCAGCACCCACCCTTCCTTTAAGTTTGTACTGCTTTGTTACGAACTGAGGCTGTTAGCTGCAGGTGGGAGGGTAATGTCCGGAGGGACCGCCCCCCTGGGCGGGGCTGTTCAGCTCTGGCTTGTTCTAGAAGGTTTTAACCTCTAACATTCTGCCTAGGTCTTCTCCTGCGAGCAGGGACATATACCCACATGTAATCAGTATGAGAGCTGCGTCGGTCCATGGACGTCAGAGAAACGGATTTTACGGTGAGTACAAAAATCCTATTTTTTTGGACCTAGTTGGATAAATCAAAGAAGTTCCTTCTTGTCTCTTGGTTTTAGTATATGATTTTTTTAAGCAGGTATGGCTATACCCCCATTCACGCAGCATGGAGCACAGTTCCCAGGCCACCTTGAAGAAATGTTCCTCGTTACTGCAATTTCTTTGAATACGAAGATATTGAATGTATGGTATGCTTTTCAATTGTGGTGCTGGTTTTGAGCTGGTGGTGTGCAAGAGGGTATTACCCACAGAGGGCTTTCCATAGAGGGAGGAGCCTAGTGAACCATCTTCATTGATAAATATTTCCAAGTTCAGAAAGCTGATTCTGGAGAGATCACAAGTCATAGTAAATTCAAGTTGTATTCATTATTGCCAATGATAATTATGAACAGTTCTAATTCTTCTCTCGTGCCTGACCAAAATAAAAGAATATCAACGATATATCAATGGCAAGAAATGATATGTTTAAGTAAACTAGATATGTCTGCACAAGCCAAAAGCTCCCTCTCCCACCCCCCCAAGTACAGGTTGGCATGCGATGGGGCACACTTTGTCCCCATCGCAACCCCCTGTACCTGGAGGTAGTGGGAAGATCCAAAAATGAACACATTACTCTCAAAATAAATCTTAAAAGTACGTGTTGTAGTTTTGGGCTTGGTGCCTTTTTTCCTATGGAAGATTCTCTATCACTTTGATTCCTTTCTCATGAGGAATAGTACTATACAAACTTTCAATGTCTATGGCAACCAGCCAAGCATTTTGGGGAAGAAAAAGTCCCTCCATAATTTTTAAAAGTTCTATCTTATCTTTTATATAGGAGGGTAATGTTGTAGATGGAGGTATTTATCAACGAGACTACTCATGTTTTCTGTCAAACAATTGCATTCAGATATTATGGGTCTACCGGGTGGTTGAATAAAAGATTTCGGTATCTTGGGTAAGGCGTAGAAGGTGGGGATTTTTGGTTCCTTGGAGTAAAGAAAATTCAAGTATTTTTGTCTATGGTACCTGGTTGGTAGGCTTTCAAAATAATATTATAGTACTCAGTACAATAATGGTCTATTACAGTTTTAGTGATCCTGTTTTTTAGAATTTGTAGACACATATATTCATACTGTTTGGTGTTCATAATAACCAAGTTGCCACCTTTGTCTGCAGGTTTAATCACTATTTGAGAGTTAGTTTATAAAGAAGTCAAAGCCTTTCTTTGAGAGCTAGAGAGGTTTTTAGGCTTAGTTTTATTTACCACCTCCCGCCCACGCTATAGCCAAAGAACAGCTACAGCGTGGGCCTTAATTGTCGGGGGGTGTCCATGTACGTCCTCCCAAGAATGTGCCCCCTGCAGGGCGCGAGTGGCATGCTCTGTGATCAATGAGTCAATGAGACTCGGCTGATAACAGATCGGAGTATAGGGCCGATCCCAGCCCCTTACCACGTGATCAGCTGTCAGCCAATTACAGCTGATCACGTGATGCTTCTGTCAAAGGGGCATCAGTCCCAAACACAGGGAGACACTGCTGCTATGCAGTGCCCACTATTGCCACCTACCACTGCATATAAGTGCTGCCTATCAGTGCCCACCAGTGCCACCTACCAGTGCCATCTATCAATGCCCACCAGTGCCACCTATCAGGGCCCATCGGTGCTGCCAATCAGTGCCCATCAGTGATTTATTATCAGTGCTGCCTCTCAGTGCCCTTCAGTGATGCCTATCAGTGCCCATCAGTGCCACCTCTCAGTGCCACCTATCATTGCCGCCTCATCAGTGCCCACCAGTGCCACCTATAAGTGCCGCCTTATTAGTGCCCATCAGTGCAGCCTATCAGTGCCCATCAGTGCCGCCTCATCAGCATACATCAGTGAAGGAGAAAAATTACCTGTTTTCAAAATTTTATAATAAACTATGAAACTGTTTTTTTTGGGGTTTTTTTCAAAACATACAGTTTTTTTTTTTGTTTTTTTTTAGCAAAAAATAAAAAACCCAGCAGTGATTAAATACCACCAAAAGAAAGCTCTATTTGTGTGAAAAAAAAATGAAAAAAATGTACTTTGGGTACAGTGTTGCATTACCACGGAATTGTCATTGAACGTGTGAGAGCGATGAAAGCTGAAAATTGGCCTGGGCAGGAAGGGGGTTTAAAGCGGAGCTCCACCCTAAAGTGGAACTTCCGCTTATCGGATTCCTCCCCCCCTCCGGTGCCACAATTGGCACCTTTCGGGGGGAAGGGGGGACAGGATACCTGTCAAAGACAGGTATCCTTACCCACTTACTGAAGTCCGGCCGCGGCGGTGAAGTCGCGCGAGGCTCCCTCCTCCTCCTCCCCTGGCCGCTGGGCTAATAGGAGAGAGGAGCGGGCCTCGCGCATGCGCAGTAGGGTTCCCGGCGTGAAGCCGAAAGTCTTCACTGCCGGGTTCCCTTACCCGCAATGGCGACGGAAGCACCGACAGCTGATGTGAAACATCAGCTGCGGTGCCGACATCGAGGGACACCAGGACAGGTAAGTCTCCATTTATTAAAAGCTAGCAGCTCCAGTATGTGTAGCTGCTGGCTTTTAATTATTATTTTTTTGCACGGGGTTGCCTGGAACACCTCTTTAAGTGCCTAGTAAGCAAGTGGTTAATCTTCTAGCTATGGTGAAGAGATTATAGTCCAAAATGCAGCGCTTCAGTGTAAAAATATATGTGTTATAGTCCATGTGATAGAGTCAATATAAGATGTAAGAACTGATATGAACACCTCCACCAAGCTTCAATGTGCAGGAATGAAAAAGCACACCACACCAACGTGCTCACAATCTGCTTACCAGAAATTATATGATAACAGGCAATGTGATCATAAGATGCAGACGGTCAGTGGCAAAGGCAACACTCCAAACTTGATAAATGGATGGTAGATATCATCAACATCAAAGAAGCCTCCAGGACTCAAACAGGCAGATGAATAGATCAAACAGGCAGATGTGCAATCATCAACGGGAGGTTTGACCCAATATGAGGAAAGAAGCAATCATAGTGAAGCCCGTAAAAGTAAATCATGCAGCATTTATTGTAGTCTACTTACAGGATAAACAGGAACATAAGGCATAAAAAACTCTGCGGCTCTCAGCGTGCTTGCAGCAGCCAGCCTGACATGTTTCATTCTACTTGGATATCATCAGAGGCGTGGCACGCCCATATAAATACAGATCACACTAAAACATCCAGGTCATTGATAGGGCAGCATAGAGATAGTGGACAGCTGTATGCATTCATTGCAATTCACGCTGCGGGCATGCATGCGCAGTACGGCCGCGCTGGTATAAACAAGGAAGTAAAAGAGAATACAACAGCGTGCGGCCGCGCATGCGCAGTACAGCCTCGATAGCCAGGTGGAGAAAGACAGAAGAAAACACTGCAATTCTCTGAAGCCCTGTACACACGATCGGATTTCCTATGGATTCAAATCCGATGGATTTTTCCATCGGAATTCCGATGAAGCTGACTTCCATCAGTCTTGCCTACACACCATCAGTCAAAAATCCGACCGTCCCAAACTCCGTGACGTAAAACACTCAGACGAGCCGATAAAAATGAAGTTCAATGCTTCTGAGCATGCGTCTACTTGATTCTGAGCATGCGTGGGTTTTTTCTCCGATGGAGTTCCACACAGACGATCGGAATTTGCTACCGTTTTTTTTTCCATCGGATAAATTTAAAACATGTTCTATTTTTTCTCACCGATGGAAAAAAGACCGATGGGGCCCATACACGATCGGTTTGTCCGATGAGAAAAGTCCATCGGACTGTTTTCATCGGTAAAACCGATCGTGTGTACAGGGCATAATAGTTACGGGAGGCGGGACAGCACCACCGTCCACCAGAAGTGATGTAAACACCCGGCCAATGAAGAGCACACCATCCAAATGCTAGAGCGACACCCGGTGGAAGGAAATAAATCGTTCCAGACCGGATATGATGTCACTGGAGCGCATTCTGACCCTGTTTGCGCTCCAAAGGAGAGGAAACAGGAAGAGAATGTTGATAGATAACAAAACTGGGACAACCAAATGCACAGATTTCATGTAGATTAAAAACATAATCATACCAAAACATGATCATATAATTAGCATAACCAGACGTGGGGCAGTTAGACACCCACATCAAATAATAGATCACCGCATCTTTACATACAGGATATGGTATGATGATAATGATAAAATAACAAAACAAAAATTAGAAAGACAATAAATTGACACCATAACTAGAGAGGAATATGAAGGAGGCCCTCCAGTACATGGCAGCAATAGGTTATGATACAAAATATAAAAAAAAATATATATATATATATATATAAATATCCAGAGATGAAAAATAAAATAATAAAATGTAATAAAAGCTACATATGAACACTGCCCACTAGTGTCTAAACATATGAGTGATGATAAAACAGTTTAAATCCCAATCGACGTTCATGCCGAAAGGGGTATAACACTTTAGGTCATATATCCCAATGACAGCTGATCACGTGATGTAAACAGAAGATCGGTAATTGTTTTTTTCTTTCCCTCCCTATGTCAGCGTGAGGGGAAAAAAAGCCGATCACCGGCTTCTGTCAGAGGGATATCGGTACCTCACACAGAGAGCCGGGCCTGCCTATTCTGTTCCCACCAGTGCCATTTGCCAGTGCAACATATCAGTACCCACCAGTGCCCCACAGTGCCACCTACCAGTGCCCACAGTGCCCCCTACCTTTGCCCAACAGTGCCACCTATCAATGTCCACCAGTGCTGCCAATCAATGCCCATCAGTGTAATCGATCAGTGCTGCCCATCAGTGTTACCTACCAGTGATCATCAGTGCCCATCATTGCCCTTCAATGCCACCTATCAGTGCCGCCTATCAGTGCCCTTCAGTGCAACCTATCAGTGCCCTTCAATGCCACCTATCAGTGCCGCCTATCAGTGCCACCTATCAGTGCCCATCAGTACCACCTTATCGGTGCCCATCAGTGCAGCCTATCATTGCCCATCAGTGCAGCCTCATAAGCGTATATCAGTGAATGAGAAAAATTACGTTTTTAAAATGTAACAAACTAAGAAAGTTTTTTTTTTTTAACAAGAAATAAAAAACCTAACAGTGATTAAATACCACCAAAAGAAAGCTCTATTTGTGTGAAAAAAAATATAAAAAGTGAATTTGGGTACAGCGTTACATGACCGCGCAATTCTCATTCAAAGTGTCAGAGAGCTGAAAATTTGCCTGGGCAGGAAGGGGGTTTAAGTGCCCAGCTAGCAAGTGGTTAAACCCACAAGTGCTTTTTTTTTTTTTTTTTTACCACTACTTTTTTCTTTGTATTGGCTCTTGAAGTGTACAAATGCAGCAATTTAGAAATCAGATGAAAGGTTTAGCGCTGGGAAAGACTATTTGAAAGATAAAAAGTGCATTTTATATACATCTATATAAATCAGACCAAAATGAGGGACAGATGAGGAGGAAAGAGGGGCAGCTGGCAGCTGGCAGCTATGGGCTCTATTATTACCAGGTAAACATTACAAGTCATGTAACACAGAGCAGAGTACAGACGTGTCTCAATACTCCCCTCTAGTGGACAGTCCAGCGTGCAAAGAGAGATCTGCGCTCGATTGGTGGAGCCTGGACAAGATGTCTGCGCCCGATTGGTGGAGCCTGGACAAGATGTCTGCGCCCTTGTGAGAGCTGTCAGTGAGCGGCGAGTTGGTGACAATGTTGGGGCTGAGGAGAGCGGTGTGTGAAGTCCTGGGCCGGGGTGTCAGCTCTGACTTGCTGTCTGCAGGAAATCAGGTTGTCAGATGTCAGCCATGGATCAGAGAGAGAGTGAGCCGGCCTGCAGCAGGTATGTGTGTGAGGAGGAGCTCCCCGTGTGTGTAGGGGCACCTTGACTGTCTACATCCCATGGGGGGGGGGCTGTATATTGGGCACAGTGCTGATCGATCATTGGATGATCCCTACAGAGGACTCCACACAGACACATGGGGCTGCACCATTTCAGGTTCACTGCTGGATTTGTAATTGCCAATGATTGGGGTTATAGAAGAATCTAGTCACATCTAATGTACAGGCTTTACACACTTTGCAAAAAAAAACACTGATCTTCTAATAAATGTATTACTTTACTGCTGTTGCAGTACTACAATTCCCATGAGGCATTGCAAGGCTGACAGTTATAAGCATGACTCGCAGAGGCATGATGGGACTTGTAGTTCTGCAACAGCTGGAGGGCCATCAGTTTGAGACCCCTGGCCTAGAAGCCTGCAGAGCATTGCACCAGTGGACTGCACAGGCTCCTGCAGTATTCACACACAGGGGGAGATTTACTAAAACTGGTGCACTCAGAATGTGGTGCAGCTCAGCATAGTAACCAATCAGCTTCCAGGTTGTATTGTCAAAGTTTAATTGAACAAGCTGAAGTTAGAAGCTGATTGGTTACCATGCACAACTGCACCAGTTTTAGTAAATCTCCCCCATAGTCTGTCTGTCGGAGAGTGAGTAGCAACATACAGGTCCTTCTCAAAAAATTAGCATATTGTGATAAAGTTCATTATTTTCTGTAATGTACTGATAAACATTAGACTTTCATATATTTTAGATTCATTACACACAACTGAAGTAGTTCAAGCCTTTTCTTGTTTTAATATTGATGATTTTGGCATACAGCTCATGAAAACCCCAAAATCCTATCTCAAAAAATTAGCATATTTCATCCGACCAATAAAAGAAAAGTGTTTTTAATACAAAAAAAGTCAACCTTCAAATAATTATGTTCAGTTATGCACTCAATACTTGGTCGGGAATCCTTTTGCAGAAATGACTGCTTCAATGCGGCGTGGCATGGAGGCAACCAGCCTGTGGCACTGCTGAGGTGTTATGGAGGCCCAGGATGCTTCGATAGCGGCCTTAAGCTCATCCAGAGTGTTGGGTCTTGCGTCTCTCAACTTTCTCTTCCCAATATCCCACAGATTCTCTATGGGGTTCAGGTCAGGAGAGTTGGCAGGCCAATTGAGCACAGTAATACCATGGTCAGTAAACCATTTACCAGTGGTTTTGGCACTGTGAGCAGGTGCCAGGTCGTGCTGAAAAATGAAATCTTCATCTCCATAAAGCTTTTCAGCAGATGGAAGCATGAAGTGCTCCAAAATCTCCTGATAGCTAGCTGCATTGACCCTGCCCTTGATAAAACACAGTGGACCAACACCAGCAGCTGACATGGCACCCCAGACCATCACTGACTGTGGGTACTTGACACTGGACTTCAGGCATTTTGGCATTTCCCTCTCCCCAGTCTTCCTCCAGACTCTGGCACCTTGATTTCCGAATGTACTTTGGACCACTGAGCAACAGTCCAGTGCTGCTTCTCTGTAGCCCAGGTCAGGCGCTTCTGCCGCTGTTTCTGGTTCAAAAGTGGCTTGACCTGGGGAATGCGGCACCTGTAGCCCATTTCCTGCACACGCCTGTTCACGGTGGCTCTGGATGTTTCTACTCCAGACTCAGTCCACTGCTTCCGCAGGTCCTCCAAGGTCTGCAATCGGTCCTTCTCCACAATCTTCTTCAGGGTCCGGTCACCTCTTTTCGTTGTGCAGCGTTTTCTGCCACACTTTTTCCTTCCCACAGACTTCCCACTGAGGTGCCTTGATACAGCACTCTGGGAACAGCCTATTCGTTCAGAAATTTCTTTCTGTGTCTTACCCTCTTGCTTGAGGGTGTCAATGATGGCCTTCTGGACAGCAGTCAGGTCGGCAGTCTTACCCATGATTGCGGTTTTGAGTAATGAACCAGGCTGGGAGTTTTTAAAAGCCTCAGGAATCTTTTGCAGGTGTTTAGAGTTAATTAGTTGATTCAGATGATTAGGTTAATAGCTCGTTTAGAGAACCTTTTCATGATATGCTAATTTTTTGAGATAGGAATTTTGGGTTGTCATGAGCTGTATGCCAAAATCATCAATATTAAAACAAGAAAAGGCTTGAACTACTTCAGTTGTGTGTAATGAATCTAAAATATATGAAAGTCTAATGTTTATCAGTACATTACAGAAAATAATGAACTTTATCACAATATGCTAATTTTTTGAGAAGGACCTGTAAGCCCAGTGGGGATGGAATCCATTTCAAGTGTATGTCCAGCCAAAACTTTTTTTTTGTGTGTGAAATAGAGCTTGCAATACCGCTCAGGTTTTTACTGCTCTTGTTGAAGAGTCTCCTTGTCACTTCCTGTCTTAATGACAATCGTTTCAGGGAAATGTTTGCGCACTTTTCATCTGGTAAGACTGTTGTCACCAGGACAGTCAATGAATTGTAAGCTCTTTAACACAGCTCAAGATAGCAGCACCATGGGGTTCTAAACTTTGCCACTCTATATTCAGAGCTAAATCAAGAGGTTTTGGCTGGGCATACACTTTAACCACTTCAGCTCCGGAAGGATTTACCCCCTTCATGACCAGGCCATTTTTGGCGATACGGCACTGCGTTACTTTAACTGACAATTGCGTGAGTGTGCAATGCTGTACACAAATAAAGTCCTTTCCCCCACAAATAGAGCTTTCTTTTTGTGGTATTTGATCACCTCTGCGGTTGTTAATTTTTGCACTATAAACAAAAAAAGAGCGACAATTTTGAAAAAAACTTTCTGCTATAATACATATCCCCAAAAAAAAGTGTAAAAAAATCAAATGTCTATCAATTTTGGCCAATATGTATTCCTCTGCATATTTTTTGCAAAAAAAAAGTTATAGCATCTACAAACTATGGGATATTTTTATGGAATTTTGTATTTACTTACTTTATTTTTTTTTTTGCGGGATTGGGGCAGACAAATCGGACACTAACACTTTTTTGGGAACCAGTGACATTATTACAGTGATCAGTGCTAAAAATATACACGGTTACTGTACTAATGACACTATCAGGGGCGATCAAAGGGTTAAGTGTGTTCCCTGGGAGTGTTTTCTAACTGTGTGTGATGGACTGACAGGGACAATACAGAGATCCATTTTCCTGCTCAGCAGGAACACAAGATCTGTGTCCTCCCCTGTCAGAACGGTGATCTACCTTGTTTACATGGGCAGATCTCTGTTCTGCATCTGTGGAGAAGGATCGCAAGTGGCCAGCGGACATCGCATCCACCAGACCCGCTGATTGGCTCCCCCTCTGACCAATCAGCAGACAGGCCCACATGGGCTAGTGCAAAAAACGACGTACAGGTACATTGATTCACGCAGCCGTGCCACCTTGCTGCAGTAAATCTGCGACAGGCAATCGGCAAGTAGTTAAGAGTCTTCCTGTCCTGGTGACTTTTTTCATCTGGTAAGAATTTTGTCACTGAGACAGTCAATGAAGAGAAAACTCTTGAACGCAGCTCCAGATAGAAGTACAAATTTGACAGGGGTTCTAACCCATTTCCACTCTATCGAGAGCTAAATCAAGCGGTTTTGGCTATGCATACACTTTAGAAAAAAAAAAAATAACAAACATGTTATACTGGCCTCCTCTGTGCAGTTGGTTTTGCACAGAGCAGCCTGGATCCTCTCTTCTCGGATCTCTCTTCGCTGCTCTTAGCCCCTCCCTCCTTTTGAGTCCCCCTCTGCCAGCAGCTTGCTACAGAGGGCACCCAAGCCGAGTCAGAGCTCCGTGTATCCATTCAGATACAGAGCTCCAACTTGACCCCTCCCTCCCCTCTCCCCTGACTGACTGGCTGGCTGACTTTCTGATTTTGACAGCTGCGGGAGCCAATCGGGAGGAGTGTCTTGGATGGCTGAGGGGATCGTGGACATTGCTAGAGAGAGAAGGGGCTCAGGTAGATAATTAGGGGGTGCTGGGGGCTGCTACACACAGGTTTTTTATCTTAAGATAAAAAATCTTCTGCCTTTACAACTCCTTTAAGGGATAAGTTTTCTAAAAAATAATAAATGCTCTTTTTTTTTTTGCCTCAGCCCGGCCTCCAACCAGGCCACGCCCCCTACTCATTTCACTCTGCCCACGGAGCTTAATCATGGTCCACTTTTATTAAATCACACACAGTTAAAATACCACTCACGTGGGAGCTTGTACAAACAACGGTTAGAGCCGAATCCGGAAATGCCGCCGTGGCTTGCTTACCACGGGCTGTATGTTACATCAGTGTTTCTCAACTCCAGTCCTCAAGGCGCCCCAACAGGTCATGTTTTCAGGCTTTCCATTATTTTGCACAGGTGATCTAATCACTTTCAATGCCTTAGTAATTACCAAAGCCGTTTCATCAGAGGGACATCCTGAAAACATGGCATGTTATGGCGCCTTGAGGACTGGAGTTGAGAAACACTGTGTTACATCACCGGCTGACTCTGCCCAACACTTTTCGCTCCTCCTATGGGCGTTCCTGAGGACGCCCATAGGAGGGGTGAAACACGTTGAGCGGAGTCTGCCAATGACATTACATCTGGCCCGTGGAACACGCGCCATAGTTGTTGATTTTAAGAGTTATAACTCCTAGAGGTGCGCATCTTCACTGGTCTCACGATTAGATTTGATTACGATTATCTGGTCAAAGATTCGATTCCACGATGCATCACGATTACCGACGAGCTCCCACTTCCGCTTGGGCCGCTTCCTCCCTGCAATCTTCTGGGACACATCACAGGTCCTAGAAGATTGCCCAGCTATGCAGGGCAGAGCAGTGAGACATGCGCACCCGGCTGTGAAGCTGCACGCTGTCACAGTCGCATGCCCACAGTAGTATTGCCAGCGCCGTGGACAGGCGGGGGAGAGAATGGAGGGTTTGGGTGGCCACGTCGCTGGATTGTGGGACAGGTGAATGTCTTTTTGCGCACACTTGTGGAATGGCGACAAACTACCTAAAAATCTCCATAGGCAACACTTTAAAAAAAAAATAACGGTTACCAGATTAGGGTTACAGAGGAGGTCTAGTAGTGCTAGAATTATTTATTTCGCTCTGATGATCGCGGCGCTACCCCACATGTGTGATTTGAACACCTTTTACATATGCGAATCTGACTTGCGTATGCGTTTTCTTTGATGCGTGGGGACAGGGGCACTTTAATTAATATTTTTATATATATATATATATATATATATATATATATATAATTACTGTATAAGCCAAGTTTATCAGCACATTTTTTTTGTGCTGAAAATGCCCCCCTCGGCTTATACTCGAGTCACCTTTTTGCACCTGATCTCCCGGACTTTGTGGACCCGTTACCTGGACCTCAAACTTTGGCGCACATATAGCCCCACTCTTCCTCTACAAGTGTGCAAAGTTTGTTGTCTGGGGGATCTACGGCCGGGGAGCGCTGATTTTTCAAAGCCGGGCACCGCTTCCATAGACTCCCATGTTAAACGGTAATTTCTACCGGTGACTTTGGGGATCCAGTACAGGCCGGTCGTAGGTCCCCTGGACCCGAAACTTGGCACACATGTAGCCCCATTTCTCCTCTATAAGTGTGCAAAGTTTGTTGGCTGGGGAGCAACATTTTTCAAAGCCGGGCACCCCTTCTATAGACTCCCATGTTAAACGTCAGTCTAGGCATGGGCACAGTGAGGCATGCAGATGGACACCCTAGGCTTATACTCAAGTCAATAAGTTTTCCTATTTTTTTATTTTTATTTTGTGGTAAAATTAGGTGCCTCGGCTTATATTCGGGTCGGCTTATGCTCGTGTGTGTGTGTGTGTGTGTGTGTGTATATATACACACACTTATAAAAACATAAATTCTTTGCACATTAAATATATCCTATTAGTAATGATTTATGTAAGATAATTTAGAATTTCTTTTTTTTTTTTTTTTTTTCAGGTTCAAATCTTATTCAAGTTGCCAGGACATATGCTACAAAAACAACAGGTCAGTATTTTGGAACTAACAATATAAAATGCATGATATCAACCACTTGGTAAGATTAATATTCTGCTATGGAAATATTGGGGTTGATCTAATAAAAATGGAGAGTGCAAAATATGGTGCAGCTGTTCACGGTAGCCAATCAGCTTCTAACTTCAGCTTGTTCAATTAAACTTTGACAATAAAACCTGGAAGCTGATTGGTTTCTATACTGTCATGCACCAAATTTTGCACTCTTCAGTTTTAGTAAATCAACCATAAAGGCCCCTTTCACATGTCCGCCTGTCAGTTTTTCATACTTACCTAGTGGATGCAGCATCGATCTGATTCTGCATCTGTCCCCTGCCGTTTTTAAGACCGAGAACTGAGCGAGCAAACACTGCTGATTTTTCAGTTCTCAGTGCTCCACGAACAGAGAGCTGCTGTCAGTCACCGGCTCTCTGCTCTGCACGACCTGTACAAGTACAAGCTTTGGCTGTACTTCTCCTTTTCAGTTGTGTCTACATGTGTTTACATTGATCCCCATGGAACATACATTTGCTGGAACCTGCATAAAAAAATGCAGCAAACAGGGTTGGTTTTTTTTTTTTTTTTCTCCCCACAGTGCTCCAAAACACGTAGGTTTGAATGCTCTATGTTTCTGATATATAGGGGTTGATTTACTAAAACTGGAGAGTACAAAATCTGATGCAGCTGTGCATGGTAGATCATTAGCTTCTAACTTCAGCTTATACAATTAGGCCTCATGCCCACGGACGTTTTTACAGCCTCTTTTATGAGCGTTTTTTGCAGCTTAAAAACTGCTCTCCATGTTAGCCTATGGCCTCATGCCCACCATGATGTTTTTGAGCTGTAAATGGCATAGTCGTTTTTAAGCTGCAAAAAAAACCCAGGACCAGTGCGTTCTGAAGCTCCAGCGTTAGAGCTGTAAAGACGTCAGACGCCGGCAAAGGGTGTAAAAACGCGATGTAACGAGGCTTAACGATGTGTTAAGCCTCGTCTGGCATTTCTTTCTCTATTCCAAATCAATGGTTCCCTATGGGAGCCCATTGATTTGAATAGAGGTCGCACCAGAAGTCGGATCAAGATGATCCGACTTGCGGGGCGACTCGTGTGTGGAGAATCTTGAAGGGGAACCCCGCAAAAATTTTTAAAAAAATTGCGTGAGGTTCCCCCTCAGGACGATACCAGACCCTTCGGTCTGGTATGGATCTTGAGGGGGAACCCCCACACCAAAAAAAAAATGGCGCGGGGTTCCCCCCAGGATCCATACCAGACCCTTATCCGAGCACGCAGCCCGGCCGGTCAGGAAGGGGGGGCGAGCGAGCGCCCCCCCCCTCCTGAACCGTACCAGGCCGCATGCCCTCGACATGGGGGGTGGGTACTTTGGGGAAGGGGACAATTGCCTCTTCCCGACAACCCTGGCCGTTGTTTGTCGGGGTCTGTGGGCGGGGGGGCTTATCAAAATCTGGGAGCCCCTTTTTAATAAGGGGACACCCAGATCCCGGCCCCCCACCCTATGTGAATGAGTATGGGGTACGTCATACCCCTACCCATTCACCTGGGGGAAAAGTGTCAATTAAAAAAAACACACTAGACAGCTTTTTAAAGTAATTTATTAGGCAGCTTCTGGGGTCTTCTACCGACTTCTGGGGTCTTCTACCGACTTCTCCGCTTCTTCTCCCGCTCTCCGGTGCCTGCTGCCTTCTGCCAGGCACCTCCGCTATCTTCTGCCAGCTCTTTTGCTAGCGGGGGCCCGGTCTTCATCGTCGTCTTCTTCCCTCTTCTCGAGGTGTTGACACGACGAGGTCTGCCGTTGTAATGCTGTGTGCCTGGCGCGCGACGACTTTTATAGGCATGGGGCGTGGTCACCGGGTGATGTGACCCCTCCCTCTTATGACGTCGCAGTCCCGGGGCATGATGGGACTGCGACGTCATAAGGGGTGGGGTCACATCACCCGGTGACCACGCCCCATGCCTATAAAAGTCGTTGCGCCCCGGGCACACAGCATTACAGTGGCAGACCTCGTTGTGTCAACACCTCAAGAAGAGGAAAGAAGACGACGATGAAGACTGGGCCCCCGCTATGCAAAAGAGCTGGCAGAAGATAGCGGAGGTGCCCGGCAGAAAGCACCGGCGAGCGGGAGAAGACGACCCCCGAAGTCGGAAGAAGACCCCCGGAGCTGCCTAATAAATTTATTTAAAAAGCTGTCTAGTGTGTGTGTGTGTTTTTTTTTTTTTTGACATTTTTTTTTTTTTCCCCCCAAGTGAATGGGTAGGGGTATGATGTACCCCATACTCATTCACATAGGGTGGGGGGCCGGGATCTGGGTGCCCCCTTATTAAAAGGGGCTCCCAGATTCCGATAAGCCCCCCCCCCCCGCCCGCAGACCCCGACAACCAACAGCCAGGGTTGTCGGGAAGAGGCCCTTTTCCCCATCAACATGGGGACAAGGTGCTTTGGGGTGGGGGGGCGCCCCCTGCCCCAAAGTACCCACCTCCCATGTTGAGGGCATGCGGCCTGGTACGGTTCAGGAGGGGGGCGCTCGCTCGTCCCCCCCCCCCCCTTCCTGACCGGCCGGGCTGCGTGCTCGGATAAGGGTCTGGTATGGATCCTGTGGGGGGGACCCCGTGCCATTTTTTTAAAAATTTTTTGGTGTGGGTGTTTCCCCTCAAGATCCATACCAGACCGAAGGGTCTGGTATCGTCCTGAGGGGGAACCTCACGCGATTTTTTTTTTTTTTTTTTTTTCGCGGGGGTTCCCCTTCAGGATTCTCCGCACACGAGTCGCCCCGCAAGTCGGATCATCTTGAAAGAAAAACGCGGCTGAAAGCTAGCGTGGGGAAACGTGCATTGAAAATGCAGGAAAAATCGCGTTTAAAAATGCCGCTTTTTTCCTGGTGTCTGTACTAGCTTTACAGCCCATTTTTTAAAACGTCCGTGGGCATGAGGCCTTAAGCTTTGACACCAAAAAAAAACAAAACACCTGGAAGCTGATTGGTTGCACCAGATTTTTCCCCCTCCAGTTTTAGTAAATAAACCCTGTTGTCACATTTATGAACAATTGCTATCCGTTCCTTTCCACTATTCTGAAATGGCTGTGAAAGTTCTTATATATTCAGGTCATGTTTTACCAAGTAATTAGAAGAGGGAATGTCTGGACAGCTGCACTTCAATAAGAACGCCTTTATTGTGCAAACTAAAGTACAAACCACAGCAGGGTACAGGAAAAACTGACGCGTTTTTACACTCTCAACAGTGCTTAGTCATAGCTAGGTTTACCAAGTAGTAATTTGTCACATTCATCTGGGCTTATTCTGTAATGTTGAAGATCTTTCGATACTCATCCAAGCTTCACCATTGAGCTTCAGAAATGAGGATGCTATTTGGATGACTAGAGAAACCTCAAAAACATCGCAAAGCATGTTCAGCAGATTAGCTACTACCGAAGAATGTAAAAACTGAAGTTGACAAAAATGATTACAAAGCCATCATCAAATTTCTCTTTTTATTATATGTATGTATTTTTATTCTTCAGGAGTTAGTAGCCAGTTGGATGATTTACCGCCCACATTGCTTAAGAAGGAGTATGGTGAAGTGCAAAAAGTAGAAGAGTAAGTATGTCATGATGCTAAAAGATGTTGGGTGATTGTTTCTGTAATGACATTTCTGTATTTTGTTCATAGCAGTGAAATCCACACAAATTATCACACTTGAAGTTCATCAGTTCTTTGCCCACCTTTCCATTGCTTCCCCCACCACTCTGCTCCAGCACCAGCGTCCATAAGATTCCAGTGTATAATTCAACTTTCTGAGCAAAGATGAAAGGTATACAAGGATTGTGCATACTCCCTCAGCCCACATATGATGGCGCTGAGGTCTGGCAGCATTCAGCCACCAAGCACTGCACTGTGGGTGTGTCACATGTTCTCCCGTACCTAGAAATTTTTCACATTTCCCAGGTAGGCCAGCAGTGGTTTGGAGCAGCAGAGAAGCAATTGAAAGGTAAATATATACTATTTGGCAAAAATATTGGGACACCTGCCTTTATTTATTTATTTATATATATATATATATATATATATATATATATATATATATATATATACACACACACACACACACACACACACACACACACACACACACACACTTTAATGGCATCCCAGTCTTAGTCCGTAGGGTTCAATACTGAGTTGGCCCACCCTCTGCAGCTATAACGGCTTCAACTCTTCTGGGAAGGCCGTCCACAATTTTTAGGAGTGTGTCTATGGGAATGTTTAACCATTCTTCCAGAAGCGCATTTGTGAGGTCAGGCACTGATGTTGACGAGAAGGCCTGGTTTGCAGTCTCTGCTCTAATTCATCTCCAAGGTGTTCTGTTGTGTTGAGGTCAGGTCTCTGTGCAGGCCAGTCAAGTTTCTCCACCCCAAACTCACTCATCCATGTCTTTACAGACCTTACTTTGTGCACCTGGCCCATATCATTTGGTGGAGGGGGGGATTATGGTGTGGGGTTGTTTTTCAGGGGTTGGGCTTGGCCCTTTAGTTCCAGTGAAGGGAACTCTTGGGCCACTTTCACACTGGGGGGGTTTTCAGGCGGTTTTGGGCTATAAATAGGGCCTAAAAAGCACCTGAAAACGCCCCACCTGCAGCCCCAGTGTGAGAGCTTTCACACTGGAGCGGTGCACTTGCAGGATGAGAAAAAAAAACATGCAAGCGGTGAATACACTGCTCCTAAAACGCCCCTGCCATTGCTTTGTGGGCGCTTTTAACCCTTTTATGGCTGCTAGCAGGGGTTAAATGCGGCCGAAAATCGCCGCTAAAACAACGCTCCTCGCCCCAGTGTGACAGTGCCCTTAACGTCCCTGGCTTTCACACTGGAGTGACAGGAAAGGCGCTTTGCATGCGTTATTTTTAGCGCTAAAACACCTGTAAAGCGCCTCAGTGTGAAAGTAGCCTTAAGGGTCAGCATACCAAGACATTTCGGACAATTTCATGTTCCCAATTTTGTGGGAACAGTTTGGCCTTTTCCTGTTCTAACATGACTGCACACCAGTGCACAAAGCAAGGTCCATAGAGTCCTGACCTCAACCCAATAGAACACCTTCGGGATGAATTAGAGCGGAGACTGCGAGCCAGGCCTTCTCGTCCAACATCAGTGTAGTGTCTCTACCTGCCCTATACAATGAAGTCTTCTTCAATTTCTTGTTTTTGAAGCTGGCTCTCATATTGTGAAGGACTGCTAAACATTTTAGGGGTTAAAGTGTAATAATTTCATTATAAATGTGCTGTTCCAAAATACAAAGAACAAAAAATAAAACGTTTACAGCATAGTTAAGCCATATCTAACAGGACACAGCTATGATCTGTCTGCAGTATACTAAGTAAAGATCCTGCAGTGTTGCATTTAAAGAGTATGTAAACTCAACATTTTATATTCCTGATGTGCCTGCTGTGCTATGTACTTGTATGAAAAAACATCCTGTTCTGTCTTTATTGATTCCTTTGTGTGAATTCCCTGGTGTTCCTGCCAGCCCCTCTGCTTTATTTTTACAATCTGACCACACTAGGCATGAGAGCACAGCATGGTCGGTTCTCTAGCTTTACTGGGAACACAGCCTGCTCCCCTCCAATGATCAGACTTGTCCTGACCCCCCCCCCCCAGCCATTCACTGGGAAGACCAGTGTACTGCTGTTTCTCCTCCCCTAGCTCTTATGTAGCAGAGAACAGTGATCACTTATAAAAATAAAAAAAAATGGAAATTAAGGATGTTTATAATGGGTTTTTTTTTTTTTTTTTTTTATTTTAAACTGAATGGGTTGTTTTACAAGTTGGGGGGCTTACATATACTTTAAGGTGTTTTCTCTATTTGTTTCCTTCCAGAGTTAATGAAGTTGTCAAAAGGCTATTGTCATTAGACATGGCAAGTCAGGTCAGTATCTGTTTGAGCAGTGTTGCATCATATTTTTGTTTGGAAAAAAATCTGTCAAATAGATTAAATTCTCATTGGAAAATCTTTTTATAGTGTATTGCAATCAATATGCTTGGGTGTCAAAGAAATGTCATCTTGACCACCTTAGTACCAGCATGTTACACCACCTTCCTGGCCAGGCCATTTTTCCCCTTTTAAGTGCTGCAATAATTTGACTGACCATTGCTCAGCCGTGCACTAGTGTACCCAAATTTTTTTTAAACAAAGGGAGTTTTGGTGGTATTTAATGATCACCGTTTTTATTCTTACCGTATAAAGGGAAAAAAGACCACAAAATTGGGATTGCTTACATTTACCTTTTTTATTTCTAATTCATTTTTATCTATACTATATTTTCATTTCTAATAATAATTCGAGTTGTTTCCTGGCATAAAACATTAAGGTTGCATTGTATTAAAACAGATGTTCAGGCAAAAAGTGGGCATGACTATGTTGCACTGAATTCCCCCCCCCCCCCCCCCCCCCCCCAAAAGCATTAGACCGGGTTGGCACCTTTTGCGCTGCAAAACACATTTGTCCATTTTGTACCCTAGCCCATGTGCTTTTTAGTGCACCACAACCCACAGTAACACACTACTGTGTGTGAGGAGTGCACCTCCTTTAAAAAAAAATGCATGTGTTTTTTAGTCCATTAGGGAACTAACTTAAATGAATGGGCTGCCCTAACATAATGGAAGTTAACGTGCAAAATAGCGCACGTTAATGCATTTTGCATTAGCAAACCGCAAAAGTCAGCCTAATGATTAAAGGTGATGCTACTTGGTAGAAATAAAACTGTCCCCCCCCCCCCCCCCAATCAGTGGTGGTCAGTTGCATTTTAAAATTCCCTACCATTAGTGGTCAGTGGCCCTTTATGAGAGCGTAACACATATATGCAGCATCCAAGTGGTGGGCTTTAAACCTGGGGGCTACATATATGTTCTTGTGTTGCACAGCTGCCAGATCACACACCCCTGTTACTGCCATTCATACCTGATGTGTTATTAAAGAGAACCTGAACATTCTTTCTATTTTGTTCAAAAATATATATATCTCTTTTCATGTGACAACACTGAAGAAATGACACTTTGCCACAATGTAAAGTAATGAGTGTACAGCTTGTATAACAGTGTAAATTTTCTGTCCCCTCAAAATAACTCAACACACAGCCATTAATGTCTAAACCACTGGCAACAAAAGTAAGTACACCCCTTAGTGAAAAGGTCCAAATTGGGCCCAACATGTCAATATTTTGTGTGGCCACCATTTTTTTCCAGCACTGCCTTAACCCTCTTGGGCATGAGCTTCACAGGTTGCCACTGGAGTAGGGCTGGGAAAAAAATCGATTTTAATCTTGAATCGAGTTTTCAGTTCAAATCGATTCAGATTTGAAGAAAATCGATTTTTTTTTTTTTTTTAAGATTTTTTTTTTTGACAAAAAAATAATAATTTATTTTTATTTTTTTAATATTTTTTTCTTCTTCAAAGTTTCCATAGCAGGGCTGCAGGGGGCGTATCCGGAATGGCTCTGGGTGGCGTTACCCCAATTACATCTACTCGCCGCAGCCGCCACGAGTAGATGTAATATAACACTAACTA